>CDFE01061817.1:0-14696 GCA_000826465.1 Acanthamoeba mauritaniensis | reverse complement strand
AGCCAGCTCTTCCAGTCCCAAACAGTTTCAAGGGTATGCAGGGAAGGAGCTGGGCCGGTGGATTGGTAAGCCTGCTCAAGAAAACTTGAAAGTTGACTGAAAATTGAAGATGAAGTTAGGAAGGTGAACAAAGGGGCAATCATTAATGCTGACTGAAAAAACCAATGCACATCAGGAATTGAGTCAACAAATATAAAACCCAATGTGCATTGGGCAAACAGTCAACACAAAAAAAGAGTGATGACCATTACCTTGGGGTGTGAATGGAAGAGGTATGGAACTTTGTCTGAGCAGTGGAGAAGAGCTGGTTGATGTCGTCATGTGTATGCCCAACCAACAGAAAGCTCAGGTAGACCTCTTGTAACACATCAAGGCTGACCAGGAGACTGAGGAAGGCAAGCATGAAGACGTTCTTGTTCTCAGCAGCACAATTGTTGGCCTGCAGGTAGAGGATAGAAGGGTGAGTGTTGGAGGTGGTGTTAGCCAAAAGGTGAGTTCAGATGTGGTGAAAGAGTGTGGAGATGACAAGGTTAGCATCTTTTGGCCAAAAGGGCTGAGGGTGTAGAAAGAGGTGTTTGCATTGGCTGTGGTCAATGAGACCACCAAGAACCATGGTGAACCTGTTGTAATGCCCTGGAAAAGGTGCACCAGCACCAAGGTTATCACCAAGGCGTACATCAATAAGTTGCTGCAGTTGTGGGGCCAAAAACCTGGCCGCATGAAGCAGCAGTCTCTCAAACTGCTAATGCAGTGTACACCAATGACAGCAGAGGAGGGAGCAAAAGAGCTGATGTGGAAGTGGGGGAGGAGCAGGAGATGGAGGAAAAGGAGGTAGAGGAGGAGGAAGAGCAGGGGGAGGAGGAGATGCAGGAGAAGGAGCTGGAGGAGGAGGAGAAGCAGGGGGAAGAGCTGGAGGAGGAGATAGTGGAGGAGGAGCAAAAGAAAAAGCAAAGGAAGTGCAAGCTGGTAGAGGAAGAGTGCAAGGAGAGGAAATGCACATGCCCAGTGGTGATTGACGTGAACAAGGAGATGGAGGTGGAGGAGATCAAGACCAAGCCTCACAAGCAGCTGGTGGTGCTCCAGTACTCTGAAGGCAACACTGAAGAGCAATGCAAGGAGGTCGCCAGACTACTTGCCCTGCCCAACCTGGAGCTAGGTATGTACATTTTGTGTGTTTTTACTTCCTTTGCTTTTTTTCCAACAGGTCCCTTGATCATGTTGAACTTGTGCTGGTAAGCTTTGGTGCCGATTGTAAGCACCAGGTCAGCCCAGCTGCAGACCTTCAGCACCTCCCTCCCTGGAGGCCATAGTCCATGTCTGTTCACACAGTCAGTTTGACACTCTGGCAGGCAGCTCTCACTTGACAAAGCAGCCTGTTGCTCTGGAGTCCACTAGGAGATCAATCATTATTTCCCCTAGCTGAGCTCAGATCAGATGGTGGGTCCCAACCCACACATCTTCATCTTGACAGGTGACAGTTTGCTTGCTTGGATCATGTTGACCTTCTTGCTTTGTGGTTTCATCCCTCTTAGACGATCTGTTTGCCTGTGGGCACTCAGAGCAGTGATGGCCCTTCTTCCTGCACGTCCAGCAAGTGGTGGGTGACTTTGGCAGCCCTTGTGGCCCCGCTCTTCTCTTGCTGTGGGAGTTAGCACCTAATTTGTCTCCTGACTTCAGCGCTGTTTTCCTGTTCAACCCTTGCTTTGTAGTCATGAAACTCCTTGGTCCTGAATTCTTCTTGGAGATGAGCTCTTGTTTCACCTCTTCCTTGGCAGCAGCCTTGACAGCTGCTTAGAGGTTGGGGTACTAGACAAGAGGTTGTGAAGCTCAGGAATGAGCCCATTCACGAAATGGCTCACTTGGAACATTGCTGGCATGTCCAGCATCGTAGCCCACAGCTTCTCCTTGAATCACAACTGGTATATCACAACCAACTCCAACTTTGCTTGTCAGATCTGAGCCAGCTGGTCATACATGTAGTAGCAGTCCAGCTTCTTGCAGCTGTACACCTGGACCAGCTGCTCTCATAGTGCTGTCCACTTCAGGGAAACTCTGGCCTTCAGGCCTGTGTATACCCAGCAGTGTATTGCCTCAGCCCCCCTCAAGCTGGTTGGAGGTCCTCCGGACTAACTCATCATCAGACCATTCTCCTTGGCTAGCAGCTTCCTCCATCTTGTCAAGGAACATGATGACATCTTTGCTTGACTCACCCTTAAACATAGACAAATCGTTGACGTTGACCACCACCCATCTCATCTCTTGAGACAGTCACAGGAAGCTCTCCAGCCTCCTGCTCAGTGGCGCTCATGGTGTCACTCCAACCATCCATTGATTCTACAGCTTCCAACTCAAGGTTGCATTGGTCTCATTGGATCTTTTTGAGGGTGTCTTCAGGGCTTCATCGCTGTTGTCAATCAGAGTAAGTCTCTTCTCCAAACCCCCTTTAACAGCACAGCCTCTTTGGTTGATGGCTGTTACCAACACCAGTAACTGGGCCATCATCTTCTTGAGCTTGGCAAGTTTTTCACTGCTCCTGTTGGTCTTCTCTGAGACTGGCAGAGTTGCCTTGAGCCTGATGAGACATCTTAGTAGATGTCTTGGTCAACCTTGTGGTGGACGAACTTGAACTTGGGGACGAGGTTGAGCTCATTGTATCCAATAATGGATCATCTAATATGAAGACAATCCTGCCATCATGTAGGAGTGTAGGGAAATTAGACCAGCTGGGTCTCAAGTAGATGGGCCTCAGGGAAGTCCTCGCCCTTGTGGTGTTAGAAGAAGTCCTTTATTCCCCCCTTGGTAACATATAATATAGGAGAGCTATCTCCAGGGGTTATTACAGGGAAACCCCATTTCCCTCAGGGTTTTCCTCAGGTGTGATATTGCCACGCCCTGAGGCGTGGCTAAGTTGGACTCTGCCACTACACCCATGGCTCTTCAGTTTTTAGGCTTTTGGCAATTCCCAATGCGCATCAGTTTTTTTGGGTACTAACTTTTAACCTTCCAGAGGCTGTTGATTGTAACCACAGAGTTGTGGTCTGGAACCTTATCAAGCACTGGAAGTGGGAGAATGTCTAGGAAGTTCTGCCAGCAGCTGCAGGGATGGAACTCAGCTGGATCATCCTGGACTGCATCTCCAGCTTTGAGAACTACATCAACTCAGCGGGCGCAGTCATCCTGAATGCATTTGAGAAGGCCCTGAACTACAACACCCTCAGCCAAAACCCACTCTTCCAGATCACATGTGGCAAAAAACTGTTACCAACTACAATGCTCTCACTGAGCACCTGGTATGTCCACCACCTTCATATTCCAAACCACTGCACACCTCACAGAAAACACTTGAGGGTCATGCTGCACCAAAGCCCACCACTCTGCAGAAGTATTTGACTACCTTTAAGGCCCTGTTCAATGCTCCAGGAGTGGTGGAGTATGTTATTTCTACTCTAACTCTTCACCTTTGTTTTGAGTCCTCACCCCTTTTCCAGGCTTATCAAGGAACTCAATTGCCTCGTTCCAGAGGGTCAGGTGTTCATCTCCCTGGACAACCTCAACTCTGGCGCCTTCAGGGAATTGAGTGCCAATGACATGATCACCATGCTTCACCATTTTAAGTGCTATCAACACAAGCCCCTTCCAAGAGTATGCCCTTTCTTTTTAGTAATTGTTATTCACCCCACAAGTCTAACTACTTCCCTCTTGCCAGAGAACTTCTGGTCGCTCATCATGAACTACTGGAGCATGATCAAACAGCAGATGGAGGCTTTTTGTAAGGCCATTCATGCAGCCACTGAGGCTGACTGCTACTGCAAAGATCCTGAGGAGCTTCCAGGACTGGATCTGCATTGCAGAATACATCACACCACACAGTAAAAACATCAAGATCAAGCAGCCCTGCAGCATCACCTCTGAAGTTGTTGACACATTCCACAACCACCCGTTCCAGTCAAAACTTCTCAGCAATGAGGCAGAGGAGACCTCTCCTTGCCAGTGTTGAAGTGAGATCGCATGTGCCACCGCAGCTTCTTGTGCAGAGGAGGCCTCCCTTGCCTCAACATCCACAAGCAAACAGCACCAGCGTCTTTCTGCATTGGCCAAGGGGAAAATGGTACAAATCAATATTACTGTTCCAATTCACACCCCATTACTTTCACTTACACCACGATTCTCTGACTTCAGCCTGCAGTACCCACTGACACTGAAGCTAGAAAACATACTGGTTGGGGTGGTTGGAGAGGTGCCAGTAAGGCTGAAGAGGAAAAGTTGCCATCTACCATCAAGCACAAGGCAGAGCTTGCTCTCCAGAAATAGTATCTCCACCAATTCACCAAGCTGCTCACCAAGCTTCTTGGCCAACCAACACAATTCCATGAATGGCCAGTGCGTTTCTTGGCTGCATGTTTTCCTGATGTGCATCAGTTTTTTATTTGTCAACTCTTTTCCCAATGCACATCAGGTTTTTATTTGTCAACTCTTCTCCTTCTTTCGTCCACAGGTGTTTATCTACATGCACAACTTTACCATCCACAGTGTGGACATTCCTCTCAACATTGATGATGCAGCAACTATCGAAGTCCAATGGTGTCAGATTCTACATCCTCATCCAGAGCTTAGAGCTTCCCAATCCTTCTCCCCACCCCATCACATCAGCCACCACTCCCTACCACATTCTCTACGAGGCAAATCCCACCTACTACCTCTCTTTCTGTGCTGCCCTTTACTCCAGCTTTGTCTGCCTCTCCTCTACCCCCATAGCAGAGGGCAACATCTCCTCTCTCGCCAACTGGCTCCTCACCTTCCACTCTAAATTCCTGGAGGAGTCAGATCTCACAGCCATCACTTCCTTCCTACAAGGCCTAACTTCACATCCTGCCCTTGCCCCTCTCACACCCAAGACCAGCTCCTCCTCCTCTTCCAGTCCACAGAAAGTGTGGAAGTCCATTGGCTAATGTTTCCCTCCACTTTGTTCTGTTCCTCATTTCAACAAAATACAGTAGTCCTTTTTTACACTTATGCCTTGAAATTTTTCATTGCCCCTATCATGACCTACACCATTTTTCCCTGTTTCGCCGCTCCCTGTACATATTTCGCCAAAACCACTCACACACAATGTTCACAAAAGTACTGCTTTTGCTGCACATACACATATATCACTTGTACAGATTTTACTTAACAAAAGGTGCCACTGGCCCCTTTTTCCAGACACAGTGTTATGAAAGCCTGCTGGAGGTCATCCAGCTGGTGGTTGCAAAGGGCACACCCACCACAGAGGGAAGCAGCAGAACAGTAATGGGAACCCATTCTTGATCCAGCACAATAGGGGCAAGCACTGGAACTCCCTCCACCAGTGGATGCACAGTTGAAAGGCACCTGAGCAGTACTGGCCATGCTCTCTGGGTCCTACCCCCACCCCAGGTGGCGGAGGTGGCCCTACCAGAAGGGCACTCAATCTCAAGCAGCACTATTGCCTGCACCACAGCTCAAGGTTGACAATGATGAAGAAGGAGGCACCACACAGGGGCATTGCTGTTGTCTAGTGCCTCTCCAAGGGGAGCAGGCAGTGTGATCAGAACATTGGGGTGAAGCATTCAGTCAGTTGGGTGGCAGGGAACTTCCACCCATCATCAGAATTCTGGATTGCATTGATGAAACACATTTGGCGTTCTCCATTGAGGGCTGAGCCCTCAAGTACCTGGAACACATGGAAGGCGTCATCACCAGCGGCCTTGTGAAGCCAGAGCTCATCTCTCTTGTTGACCAGGCAGTGTAGGGCAAAGAGAGCAACCAACACAATGTTGGATCTGCTCCAAGGAGGTGGAGGTGTAGGATGGTGAGTACTATCTTGTAGATTTCATGTATCCCTGTAACACAGGCGTGGTTGTCCTTGGAGAATCCACAGCTGTCATTGCTTGGGAAGGAGCAGTTTTCACTGATGGCTGTACTTGAGACTGACTTGCAGATCAAGTTGTAGACAGCCCAAAGATCCTTATTGCGTGGGTTGAGGGAATCCAATGCTGAGGCCCTAGAAGTGGGAGGCAATGGGGGTTGTGTGTGGGCTTGAGCAGGGGCCAGTGTCTGATGAAGTGGTAGAGCCTGCAAGGCAGAAGGTTGAGATGAGCTCAGGTTCAGAGCTGGCTTGTGATCATCTTCCTCAGCTCACTCAAGTGACAACTGCCAAAACTGAAGTCTGTAGACTCATTACAGTAGCCCATAATGAACTCAATTCATCTGGAGTTGATCTCCATAGCCAACAGTGCAGGCAAGGTACAACTACACTACATAATACAAACTTACAAGAAAGAAGAGAAGAGCCCCGTTCCAGGACTTGTTTTACTATTTATTTTATTTAGACAATCTGTATTACAGGAAAAGGGAACCCCATTTAATCACGTATGATGAGCTCAACCTCGTCCACCAGTTCGACCTTGACTACCAAGACAACCAAGTCATCAGTGCTGAAGCCTTCTTCATTGCTGTCCAGGGGAGCGTCATTGTGTACTGGCTTGGGAAAAGCCTGACCAAGTCAAGGACCATGCCTAGATCCAAACAATGATGGCGTCAAAGGAGGCTCTTCTCTGATCAATGACAGAGAAGGTGTGTCTGGCATTGTAGCCCATAGCTTCTCCTTGACTGGTAGATTGTGACTGACTCCAACTTGCTTGTTGGATCTGAGTCAGCTGGTTGTACATGTAGTAGCAGTCCAACTTCTCACAGGCAGAGGCACCCATAATGGTGAAGATCATGGAAGCAAGCACTGTTACCCACCAGATGTCAATCCAAGCAGGTGTGGACCATGGCCTCCAGGGATGCTACAAGTCTGCAGGCGTGCTGACCTGGCCTTGTCCATCAGCGCCCAATTATACCAGCATGAGTGCAATGTGGTTGAGGGACCCTTTGAAGATGATGCTATCCTAGGATGCAACATGTTACACTGATGAAGGGGAGTGCTTGATCTTGGGAGAGGTTGCCTTCAACTCCACGCACCTGACTTGGCGAATGGAGGTCAAGTGAGGAACTGGTTGGTGCTGTACCCCCTAGAGGGCCTGTTGGAGGAGCAGCTTGCAGCTGTGCTGGATGAACAAGCCCAACTCATTGACATTGATGAGAAGGACAAGCCCAGGCTGTGTAAACTCCTTGAGTGGAACAAGGACGTGTTCCACATCAGGCTGGAACACCACAGAGCCAGTTAAATGGTAGCCCACCACATTAACCCATGGTGCAAGGGAAGATTGATGACAAGGTTGGACAGATGGGGAACAAGGCGAGTCTCCTGCCCATTGAATAGTGAGTTTCCTTGATCCATGGGGTATCCCACCTGTTTCAGGAGAAGAAAGATGGCTGACCACCCTTCACAGCAGCCTGGATGACAATGGCATCAGCCCCTCCTGCTGTTGTAGCTGCTTATCGTGCCCAAGAAAAAGCATGGGCATGGACCTGGTTGAAGATGGATTTCCTCAGCATATTCTGGCAGATCCCTCTCATCAGTGGTAGGAGACGTAGTCCTTGTTGTGCAGGATGTTTGTCACAAGACAAGGGCTCTACAAGCCGATGGTGATGCTGCTCAGGCTCACACACTGGCTACGTTCCAGCAAGTCAGTGAGTGATGGACAAGATGATGGGCTCATCCAGGGGAGAGTGATGTGAGAAGCTGTATTGTCTCTGTTGGAATGCCAGCCTCTATGACATAGGGGCATGCCTTGAGCAGTTGACAGTCTCAACATCAAGAAGCTGTGTACCATAGAAAAAGATTGAGTTGTTGGGAGCTTTGGTGGGTGGCAGATGCTGTTTTGACCAGGAATGGTGGGTTACCTTGCCAGTCAGCAGATCCTTCATGATGAGCACGCAGCTGCCTGATTGTCTCTTTTCAGCCCACCTGACATCAAGCACGCCAAACCCTGGCACATCACAACAAACTCAGGGTGCTTAGCACACTGCCCAGAAGGAGCACTGCTGGTAAGGAGCATTTGACGCACATGTGCAAGGCTAGCCATTTGGGCCACACATGCTGCGATTGTTTGCAAGTCCACCCTTGGTCATCAGCACTGCCCACACCATGTGCTGTGGTGATGTCAGGATGATGGTGTTGGCCCAACCTGTGGTCATGGGAGCAACCAAACAAGGCAGGGCCTTCAGCACTGGCACATGTTCAAGGTGTGAAGCAAGTTGCTCGGTCTGTGATGCATGAGAGAAAATGATGGTGGAGTGGTGAATAGGAGTAATATTGTAATGGAATATTGCTGAACAAGTTGACGGGGTTGAGTCACTTGCCTCAAAAGATTGAGATGTGCAGCAATACTGCTGGGCATGTAGTGTGAGAATGTGGGCAGGTATGTTTTGTGGCAATGATTTTATTTGTTTGTTGTGCTGGGGGCACAAGAACAGTTGAAGTGAGCAATTAGTCTTGAGGCTTGGTTGTGTGGGAGAACCTGGGGCGAGGCAGAGGTGAGGGGGAAGCAGAAGAACCAGTTGAAGGGGAGGGAGCAGAAGCAGAGAGGGTGGTTGAGGTGGAGTCAGAGAAAGTGGAGGAAGGAGATGGTGTGGGCAGAGGTGCAGAAAGAGAGGTGCTTGATGAAGTGCAGCTGAGTGAGGGGGTTGGGAGGAGGAAGGGATGTTGTTGAGTTGCTGGACTTGCTTGTCAAGGTCGGTGATGAAGTTGGAGATGGTGATGTTGCTGATGAGCTGCTCCTGTTGTGGGGAGAGAAAAGTAAATAAAGTGGAAACAGAGCATGGCAAGAAGGAGAGGGAGCATCCATTGTCCCTGGTAGGACTTGAAAGAAGGATGTAGGGGGCTGAAGCATGCAAGGCCCCAACAGCTGGCCAGGGGCTGGTGCTGTTGATGTTGACAATGAAGCCAGGTAGAGGGGAGAAGAGGCACAGGAGATGGGCGAAGAACACTGGTGGTGGAGAGTTGTGCTGAGACCTGGCAATGGCAGCTGGAGTCTTGTCTTTGAGGGTGGGAAGCAGGTTGAGGATGAAGGCTGGCACAGGCTCAACATTGACGTAGCCCTGCCTCTGGATCGGGGGCTGGTGGTGTTGGTACTCATTAATTGGGTTGGTGTAGTCCCAGAGGAGGACTGGCCACTAAGAGGGCTTGATGTGGCTTGGCTGAATGGTTTCACAGAAGACAAGAGTGTAGAAGGTTGATGGGTTGGGGCTGTGGGTTTGGCGGTCTGAGTGTGAGCAGAGCAGTGGATGTTGCAGTCATAGGTGAAGTAGAGGGAGAGTTGGGGGGTGTAGGTTTTGAGGACTTCTGCTGCAGTGATGAAGTTGTGGCAGTACACAACCACAAAGGTCTCTGAAACCAAAAACAAAGCAGAGAGTGGGTGAGAGATAAGATAAGACAGCAAAAGATGGGGCATACCCCTTGGGTCAGTAGGAATTGCTAGTGGAAATCAGAGTCGAGAGAGGAATGATGCTCTCCTTGGTGGACACACTCACCAGCAGCACTGAGGCATGCAGGAAGCTGCTCAGCAATACTGCAACAATCATCACAGTATCATTTGATGAATTGGAACAGTTCCATCTGAACAGTGGTCAATAAAATCTGATCATGTCTCTATCCCTTCATGGGAGGTGGTTGACACTCATGGCTCCTAGGCAGCCACCAGTCCATGGCTGTGGAGCTTTTTGTGTGAGACTGGCCCACAAGCCAGGTGAAAGCTGATGCTCCAGTCCATTGTGGGCCTGCCTGCTGCTCTACCCTCCATGTCTCTTGACCCCAAGTTTGCTGCTGACTTTGGGCCTTCAGTGAGGTCTAAGCTGCTGGCAGGCCATATCCACTCACTTGAAGCTACATTCCAAGCCTACTCTACCCCATACAAGGCACCCCCCTATCTATGTGTTCTCCTACGACCTCTGGACTTTCTCCACCAGGCTGCCAGCAGCACTGCTGCTCCAGCACTCCAAGATGTCTTGCTGGTGCTTGGACAACTCTGCAACCAGAGCCCTTGGTCTCTGGAGGTTGGTACTCTTGTGGCTGTCCTGCCCAAGAAGCCCACACCCCATGAGAACTTCTGGCTGGCCTCTGTGCTCTGCTGGTTTGCTTTCAACCATGACAGAAAGACTTACTCACTCATGCATTGTGATGATGGTGATGTGCATGATAGTGGAGTGGTACCCTATGACAGCATTGTGCTGCACAGCATTGAGATTACTCCTCGTGCCCAGCTGCCTCACATCACCAAGAGGCTCCTGCTCCAGGCCTGCCTGCTGCATCAGCAGAGTGCACATGCTTCAACCCGCTCCCAGTGCTCATCCTCTACTTCAACCTGACCCCTATTCCATGCATGTGACAACTCACCACACAACCACACATGCCCTCCCCCCTAAGATAAAATGCTCTTTCTCTCTCCATGCCAATGCTGTGCAAGCATACCACTCCTTACTCACTTATATTATACCATTCCCATCATCATGGTATCATGAACAGCTGCTTGATGACACCATGGTATCACCTAACTGCACTTTTTAGCTTAGTTCCCCCCAAATTGAAAGTTGCATTTTTGTTTGGGCTTATGTTCCTCTATATAGCCAGGCAGGTCTTGTTTGGGCTCACATCAACCTGAAGAAAGTGCAGGATTAGTGAGCTTTATTGAGTACTACATTCCAAATAAAACACACCTCTGGTGCTGAGAGCAAATCTTGTGACATCTCTGCTCCAGTGGTGCTATTTTTCTTGGTTTCTTCTTGCTCTTGAGTCTCAGGTAGGGCTGGTTGATGAGAATATGTTGAATATTCTTTAGCATTTGCGCATGTGAAGGATTACTTGTGTATGATGGTGGTTATGTTTTATTATTGAGTCAATGTTCTTGAATAGAATAGAATAGAAATATGTAGTATTGCAAAATAACTGATGATATGATGTCACAAAACTGTGAACTGTAATGATAACATAAATTAGTTTTATTGTATATTTAAAGTGACATTTCATAGCTCATACTGTCTAAAAAATATAATCTACCTTTTGGTCAGCCAGACAAGATTGGAAGTAGGCCACTGTTGCTGCCACTCCATGGCTGTGTGGGAGCATGGGACAAAAAGGAAACTAATCACTGCAGCCCTGCGCAATGTGGCCTGTTAAGGTACAGGCACCACATTGGTGGGCAGTGGTGTGCTGGTTAACCTTTTGCTCCAGTTGGCATCAGGTTGGGGGGGGGGTGATTTTATTGCTTGACACCCTTCTCCGCACACGGAGTCAGTCCTCGGCTTGGTACTCCTGATCGGCCTCTTCATCCTCGTCTTCGCTTGCAAGCTCCTCCTCTTCCTCGTGCTGCTCCTCTTCTTCGTGCTGCTCCTCTTCCTCGTGCTCCTCCTCTTCCTCGTGCTCCTCCTCTTCCTCGTGCTCCTCCTCTTGCTCGTCCACCATGGTCGGTTCTTCCTCGCCGGCCCGCCGTTCAAAGTTGCTCAGCGCCTTTCTCGCAACTGCCTGCTTCCTGGCCTGCAACTGCTCTTGCAGCTGCCGCACCTCGGCTTTGAGTTTCTCCACTTCCAGCTGTTTCCTTTTCTCCGCTCGCAGGGCCCGCGAGCTGCCGTCGGCTTCCGCGTCCCCCAAATGCTTGGGAGAAGAAGCGGACGGGGAGGCCGGGGAGTCAGGCGTCTCTTCGAACGCCTTCGGAAGGTATTTCTCGCACTTTCTGTGGTTGGCCGTGGTCAGTGATTTCATGCCCACGGGATAAAAGCAATGGGGGAGAAAGAAAGAAAGAAAGAAAGAAAGAAAGAAAGAAAGAAAGAAAGAAAGAAAGAAAGAAAGAATGAAAGAAAGAAAAAGGCCGTACTCGGCTTCGGGTAGCTCCTGGAACAGCCACTGGATGACGGGCGAAGCGTAGCCAAACATCTCAGGTCCGGAGACAGAAACAGAAGGCTTCTTCTTGATCGCTTTGAGTGCCTGGGCAATTAATGATAATAACAATAAGAATAAGAATAACAATAATAATTGGTAGTTGTTGTTGGTGGTTGGTGAGGTGAGTGAGCCACACCGAGAAGGAACGAGGAGATTAGGGGGAGGGTCGCAGGACTAGGTCAGAGGTACCTGCGTCCAGACGCCAGAGGAGGTGGAATGTTCGAACACCAGGTTTGGTTGGTCCTCCGGCGTCACACGGAAGGTAGGTGCATCATCACCGGTATCGACAATCTCCGACGTGTACGTGGTGTATTCTTCTGGATTGGAAATGGAGGGAAGGCGCCTGGACCCAACACACACACACCACACACACACACACACACACATCACACATCACACACCACGCACACACGCACACACACCACACACCACACACACACACCCAAAAGGTATCCTTTAGGCCACACGGACAAGCCACGCAACGGACACGTGGCGTATGTCCGTCAAACACCAACAGCCATCCACCGCCGCACGTACTTGATGCTCTTGAAGCCGGCGGGCCACAAGTACTGCTTGGAATGGAAGAGAGGACGATCCCACACTATCTCCCCGAGGTCGAGGATGGTGGTCCCCTTGACCGTGATCGGCAACACCGGATTGCCCGCCTCGTCCCTCGCCACGGGCCTGCGCGTGGGGTGAGCAAAGAGGCGCGGAGAGAGCAAGCGGGAATGCTCCCAGCAGCAGCGAGGCTGGCGAGCCAGTCATACCGCACGGGAATGGGCCGGGCAGATGCAGACCCGAGCTTGCTCCGCTTCCGACCGGGTGTGCCGATCTGGGTGACGTCTTCTTCAAGGGCTCCTTCTTCGCTTTCCTCCTCCGCTTCTCCCTCTTCCTCGACCCGAGCCCGCTTCCGTCGCGGGCGACCAGACTCAGCGGTGGCGTCCGGTTCGAGCACCACATGACAGTAGTAGCGCAACCTGCGTGTGGCGTGCGGCGTGTGGCGTGTGGGTCTCATCCTGGTGAGATCTTGCTTGGAGTCCAGGCACGGTGGCCATTTGGAGCTCAGGGGTGGAGTGGGTAGGGTGCCTGTTGAGGAGGGGAGATTTGTCCTCGACGAATTCGCGGAGGAAGAGCTCGCGCTGCTTCCGAGGGACGGGGCGACCGTTCTTGGGCGTTTTGGTGTAGAAGACGCAGCCGGGGTCGTTGAGGAGGTGGTCCCACGTCCTCCCCGAGTTGCCGATTCCGCATTCATCCACGGCGTGCAGTAGGGCCACGTCGTGTTCGCCTGGGCACCACCACTGCGGCATCTTGCCTCGTGTCACCGCTCCCATTCGTTGCCTGAGGTCGGCACGCGAGAGCAGCTTATGCCTGTAGTCGAGGACATCGCCATACGTCAACCAGCATTCCGTGTCGCGGTCCACCACCACCCAATCACCACCACAAACTCACTTCCATGGAAGTGTGGGCGGTTATGGTCGGGAGCGAGGAACGTACCTCAACTCCTCCCATAGCGAGACCCGATCCAGGAGGCGATGGGCTATGATGGGGGAGAGCAAATAGGGGTTCTCGAGCGAAGTGACAGACGACGACGACGTGGTCGAGGCTTCGAAATCATCCGCCTCGTCGTCGTCGGCCTCTGACTCTGCCGGCTCGTCCTCGCCTTCGTCCTCGCCGCCAACGTGGGTGGGAGCTACAAGGTCTTCGTGCTGCTGCAAGAGCGAACGAGAAGCAGATCGGGTGGATCTCTTGCCAGCTTTGGCCAGCCCGACGTAGGGGTTCGGGTACTCCTCGCACATCTTCCTGACGTAGGCCATGAGTTCGTCGTAGTAGTCCTCGCACGCTTCGTCGTCTTTGTTGACCAGCCGCGCCTTGTCGATGATCAACTCCCACCTCCCTGGTGGGTTGGGTTGGGTTGGGTTGGGTTGGGTTGGGTTGGGTTGGGTTGTGGGGGAGAGGTGGTAGCTGGTCGGCCAGGCGGTACCTGGTCCGTAGGCCATGAGGGCGACGCGGAAGTCGCCGCGTTCGCGCTTGCTCCAGAGCCCTCTTCTCTCCTCGAGGCGCTGGCGCTTGACGACCTGTCGCTGGTGGCGCTGGTGGAGGCGCTGCTCTCGCTCGTCCTCGCGCATGCGCTTGCGGTCTTCCTTGCTTTTGATTTTCTCCTGCCGCTGCCGCTCTCTTGCCTCGATGCGCAGCACCTTGTCGATGGTGTCCAAGAGGGCCTTCACACGCAGATTCAACACCCTTTTGGCCGGCCACTTGCTTGATGGAGTCTTGCCTTCTCTCCCGCCTTCCTCCTCGTGGTCGCCGTCATGAGGCTCCTCGTCTTCGTCCTCCTCCTCCTCCTCGTCCTCCTCGATGGCGAGCACAAACTCCTCCTCCTCCTCCTCGTACTCTTCGTGGTCTCGTGCGGATTCCTTGCCTTTGGCGCGCCCGCCCTTGTTGCTGGTCTTGCCCACCCGCGAGGCTCTGTTGCTGGCCGTCGCCGCGGCTGTCTCTTCGCCGCCGCCGCCACCGTCAGCAAGATTGGCCAAAGAGCGGTGGTGCCTGTAGAAACACAAGGCTTCGTCTGCAAAGAGGGCCTCGAATGAGCCCAGCCCGTGCACGTAGCTTCCCACCAGGAGGTCCCTGTCCTCCTGCGCAATCGACACACGACACGCATGGGGGCTATCAACGTGCTGTTGCACGAGACCAAGAACTGGGATTGGGAGGGGAGGCCTCCTACCTCCCGACCCCACCAGGGGACCGGCCGCTGATTCTTCTTTTCGGTGAAGGTAGCCGGCAGGCGGAACTGGTCAGGCGCATCGAACTTCTCCACCTCCGTGCGAAGCCGGTTCAGGATCACGACTCGCTTGGCCCA
>CDFE01061744.1:0-12028 GCA_000826465.1 Acanthamoeba mauritaniensis | reverse complement strand
AGATTGCTGGCGGCTGGTCTGTACGCGTACTACGAGTCAGTGTTCCGCCCGTTCATCGCGGTGGGGAGGCCGCAGCCGGAGAACCGCACACTGGACAAGATGGCGGGCACGTCCTACACTCGGGTGGCGCTGCCGATGGCCCTCGCGCTGGCGGCCATCGTGGGCGGGCTCGAGTGGGTGCGACCGTGGTACGAGGACGTGGGCCTGTCGCGGGCTAGCCTGCCAGCCCACCTCTCGCTCGCCTCCGTGCTGGCCATGAAGGCCTGGCCGCCCCAGATCGCGGGGATCATCGTCGGTCTGCTTCAAATCCCTGCCGTCCTGCTCCTCACCGTAACGCTAGGTAACCGCACACGCACCGCACACCGCACATGCCGCACACACCATACTCACAGCTGACCGTCGAAACAGGGTCAGCGTCGTCGTTTGCGACGGTGGCGATCAACATGATCTATGGGGTGTGTCCGCGCGTGGTCGAGTCGTCGCAGTACATGTCGTCCCTGCGCTCGGGACTGGCCCTGTGGCAGCCCACCTACCTGCTCGGAGCCATGGCCGGCGCCTTCCTCTCGGCCACCCTGTCCGGCACCTGGGGCACCGTCACCGGCCTCGCGCCGCTCCCCGCCTTCCTCGCAGGGTGCGCAACCACCAACCACCTCGACGTACGAATTCATATCATTCGCGAATGAGGGCCTCACGTTGGGTGTGTGTCCAGGTTCTTGTTGGTGGGCGGAGCTCGGCTGGCCAACGGTTGCACGAGCGGCCACGGCATCAGCGGCATGGCCAACCTGGCCACCGTGTCGTTTGTGGCCGTGCCCGCCATGTTTGGCGGCGCCATCGCCACCGCCTTCGTCCTCAAGGCCCTCGGATACTACTAGTTAAAAAAAGAGTCCTCGTGTAAATACTCACAAACAACATACCATATATGTTTAGTGTGGAGCTGCTTACCCTCTAGGCCACGCAAACATATACAGCAAAAAGAGCTCAACTTCCGTTCGCGGTCTCGAACATGGCGCTGATCTCGGCCAGCAGTCGCGTCTAGGCACCATGCCAGTGTTGGGAGCCAAAGAGAGAGAGGTGAGGACAGAAAGCAAGAACGGTCTCTAGGTATGGAGCCAGGGGAAGGTGGGGTCACCTGCTGGGAGAGAGGGAGGGGCACGACGTGCAGTGCCAACGTTGTACGTCTAAATTGTGGCGTACCATGGCCCTCTTCGACGTCATGGAGGGAGGCCAGCACCTCCTCCCGCTGGGAAGCGGTGGTGACCTGCGCGCCGGCGCGGCCCAGATGGGAGCGCAAGATGTGGCCGTTGGTGTCGCTGCTGACAAACACCAGCACCTGCTTGTCCACCAGCAGCGTCTCCTCGAGGCCTTTGCGCCCGGCACCACTCTGGGCCAGCTTGGCTCCTGAATCGAATAATTCAATAACTAAATGATTAAACAAAGGATTTAATGCGGTGGGGCGTGTGTGTACCAAGGCCGACTGCGATGGTGAGGTGGAACGAGGAGCCAGGGCCGCTCTCGCCCCAGATCTTGCCGCCGAAGAACCGACTCAGCTCGCCGCACAGGTATAGCCCTAAAAGTGATTGAACGAACAAAACGATCAAGTAAGACTCAAGACAAAGAGCGAAAGCGAAAAGAACACGACACGCCGCGAAAACAATAACAACAAAAAGAACGAATGTGGAAACAGGTGTTGATTTGAGGGGAACTGTGTCCATTTCAAAAAAAACTGTGTCTCCGCAAAAGGTCTAATGTACCCAAGCCCACGCTGCTGAACTTGGCTGGTCGCGCAGAGCCGGTGACCGTGGTGAACGGGTCGAACATCTCGGCGTCGCCGATAGTCATCGTCGTGCCCTGCACCCGTAGGTGCAGCGTCACAGCCTCTAGTAGGCCCGGGGCCGACTCGGAGGAGTGTGACAGACTCGGTCGCCGCGCAAACTGCAAGCCAGCGGCCGTGGGCTTGGGCAGAATTCGAAGCTTTTCGATGCTCTCCTCCTTCGTGCGCGGCCCCTCGCGCTGCAAGGACATGGTGACGATGGTCTCACTGCGTGTGCCGGTGTCGCTCAGGGTTATCGTGTGGCGCACCAGGCTGCTGATGAGCTGCAGCAGCCGACCGCGATCTGTCGTCACATAGCGCGGCACCTCTTCATAGATCACAAATCGCATACCCACACGATTGTCAGTTGTGATTCGGTCGGATATGATGGCCAAGCTCTCCTCGAGGAGCTCCTCGAGCCCAAAGGTCGTCTCAGACTCGCTGAGACGAGATAGGAACACCCATCATGGTGAGCCGACGAGTGTGTGATGACGGTGATGGTGATGGTGATGGTGATGGCAACGCACCAGGGTGACCTTCATGGCCTTGAGCTTGCTGAGGTCGAGCACGTCGTTGACCAGCTCCAGCAGCGTCTCCGACTCGGCCTCAATGTCGCGCAGGCACTCGGCCTGGTAGTCGCTCATGGCCGTGTCCTCCATGAGGCCCGCCATGCCGCTGATGCCCGTCAGCGGCGTGCGCAGCTCGTGGCTCGCCACGGCCAGGAAGGCGTCCTTGGCGCTGTCCATCTGCTCGAGCCGCTTGTTCTTGCGCGCCATGCGGTGGTTGGCGCGCCGCAGCTTGTCGGCCAGCAGCGCGTTCTCGAGCGAGTTCATGAGCTGGCCGTCGGCCACCGCATCGCCGATCACCACCGCCGCTGTCCAAATGCGACACACACACACACACACACACACACACACGCACGCACGCACGCACGCACGCACGCACACAACACCCGGTGAGGTCCTGCCGAATGAGAAAGAAGGGTCCTTGGGCACGCACTCTTGGAGTGCTAGCAAAAGTTGATGATGGAATTGGGCAGGTCGGGGTTGTAGCCCGTGTACAATAGTCGCCGCACCCGCACCACCCGCTAAAGTGTCACACGGCCATCACACAACAGTGAGCATCTCAGTAGCATTGGGGGACTTGGCGACAGGGGCGGACGCACCTGGGCCAGTAGTTGGTCTTGGTTTTGGCCCGTATTATGAGCTGCTGCGTCGCTCTCCCTCGGTGCTGCTGCCGCTGCTATTGCTGCTGCTGCCCTTCTCGCTCTCGTCCGATGACAGCGCGCCCGTCTCCTCCGTCAACAGAACCACGCCCTGCAGTATGCCATTAAACAATGGATATATAATAAATCGAAGAATAACTAACAAACAATATAAATACCCGGGTGGCGCAGGTGATGTCGAGTATGAGGCCCAGGGCCGACTGCAGGAGGTCCTTGGTGTCGAGCTTGGACGAGAGCCGCTGCGAGGCCTGCACCACGGCGTCGAGGTCAAGCGCGCTCGTGGCGATGTCGGTCGTAGAGTACGGGTTGACGTTGCGCAGGCCAGAGCTGCTGGCGGAGCCCAGCAGGACCTCCAAACGCGGTGTCGGTCGCGGCTTTCCGCTGCCGCACTACGCCGTCGGCGCCCCACTTGTCAAAGCAATAGAGCGACTCCGCGTCGCAATGGTCGGCCATCTCGCTCAACACCTGCACTCGCCCACAATTTAGAATACTGTGCCGTGTGCCGTGAAGTGTGCCGTGTGTCGTGGTGTGTCGTGGTGTGTCGTGTCGTGTCGTAGTGTGCCTCTTGGCACCACACAGTACCTGCCAGGAGAGCTCCTTGGCCAGAGCGTTGTCCTGCACGAACCCATTTGCCAGGGCCATGTCAAACACCTCTTCGTACATGCCCAGCACCTCGGCCATCACTGCCATCTGCCGCCCCCGTTGGTCTCGCGCAGCCGCAGCCTCTTCCGTTCCGCCTTCGCCGTTTCGACACGTGTGCGTTCGTTAGGCCCAGCCCTATTGCAGTGCGACACAGCTGTGCTGGAGCAGTACCTCGACGAGCCGGTACCAGTGGGCAAAGTTGCACGGCGCGGAGTCGACCCAGCGCTTGAGCGTGGCCTGGTTGTGGGCTACGGTGGCCAGGTGCTCGTCAAAATCCTCAAGCGTTAGTTGTCCACCGTAATTAGAGCTGTCGGCAGCATCAGTGCTGTGATCCTCGACCTCTTTCTCGCGTAGCCTGCGACGCCGCACCGAGTCACGGCGTCGTAGTTCGCTGTTCTTAATGCCAATCTTCTTGTCGGCCCGGCGCCACGTCGCGCTGGCGCTGGCTTCGCGCAGCCGCTGCTGCGGGGTGGTCAGCTGGCGGGCGCTTCGGCATTCAGCCAACAGAGCCAGCGAAACAGTATTCTGCGCTCCTCTCAATCAGCATTTTGTGTGTGTGTGTGTGTGTGTGTGTGTGTGTGTTGCGCGTGTACGTGAGTGCGTGTCTCACTTACCGACTTCTCCTTGAACTGCGTGATGTAGACAATGCACTTAGATGCTTCTCGACCCTCGGTCACGGCCTCTGCGTAGCGGCCCATGGTGTAGAGGTAGTGCATCTTGGTCACGTGCAGCTGACCCATGATCATGGGCCGCGTGTCGGCCTTGACGTAGTCGAAGAACTCTTCCTCGGTCTCCTCAACCGGTTGGTCCATGAGCAAAGTCGTGTAGCGTCCGATGATGCGCATCATCTTAACCACGTCGACCCAATTGACCTCCTCCACGTAGGGCAGGTATGGCTCTACATCACAGCAGCGAACCAGCCACAGAGGTGAGCACAGGGGTGATGAAAACGCAACACTCACACTTACCGGCAATTGTCATGATGTGGGGCAGGGGCGCGGTGCTCCACGAGGTGCGCATGATGTTGTAGGCGCAGCCCGAGGCAAAGGCCGGGTTTGCTCCGGCGACGGCGCGCTTGAATCCCATCTCCAGGCCCGGAATGGTGTCCTTCAGCGGGTACTTGACCCAATGGACGAATGCTGCGCACCAACAACAGATACATTATTCTTTAACAGTTAATAAGGCAAAGGATGAGAGTACCTTCCCACGCCTCGCCGCGATCTGCAAAGCGCGAGTGGGCGTAGTGCTTCTCTACGAGATCGAGGCCCAGCGTGCCCCATGCATGCGCTTCCCAAGCTGAGCTCGATCGTATTGGACACCATGCGCAAATGTGAGTGATGGCCCACCCAGCTAAAGGTAAGGGTAAGAAGGAGGCAATACGCGCCGGTTCATAGCACACCCGACCCAGGCGTACCACACGTAGATGAGTGGCGTGTGCGCAATGTGGCCGTGCTGTATACTGAGCCTAATCTGCAGACACAGGTGTGCACGGGCAGCCAACCATCCATTTTCATTAAATGAATGTAAATGTGTTGAAAGCTAAGTGGTGGAATCCACGCGTACTCCGTTGGCGAGGGCGTAGGTGTAGGACAGGGGATTGATGAAGATGAACCCGATCGCCATCTTGCTGATCGAAATTTGGATTCCCTGCGAACACGCCAACATGTTGATTAGTAGGCTAGTAAACCAACCGATGGTGCGACTGCTGGCCTTGGCGCGCTCGTCGATGGCCGGAGGGTTGTTGATCAGGTCGCTGATGGGGCTATCGCCCAAGAGCTCATTGACTTCGGCGACAGCCTTGTCCAACATCTCCTTGCTCGGATCCGCCGGAATCTCCAGGCCCAGCGCGGCCAGTCCCCGCAGCCCTGACGCCACCATGCACTGCTCGCGTCACCCAGCAGATCCCCTTCCACCAGTCAGGTCTGGTGGATGCTATTGACGACTGATCCAACCTAGAGGAGAGGAGAGGAGTGACGCACGTCGTAGCGCTGGAGGCAGATCTACATCTGATTGCGTTGCGTGTAGACCTCGATGGTCTCCCACACATCCTCCACATGGGCCAGCGCCTCGTCGAACAGTTGCTGCGCCGTCTCGACGTTCTTGCACAGGTACTCGCACTGCGCCCTCTCTGTTGCCGTCATCGTTTGTTTGGTCGTGTCGATGATGGTGAGAGTCTTCACCTTCACTGCCACCAACATGCTTCGTCAAATGAGGGCGAGGTGTGGTGGGCAAACCAAGGAACAGATATCTGTAAAACGAGTTTTTTTTCTTCGTTTTCTTCGTTTTACAGATGTAAAAAATTGTTTAAATTCCCCAATATTAAGTACTGCTCAAACAGGGCTGATGAAGGAATTTGACGCTTGTGGACATGCCAAAGCCAAAGTGGATGACGTCAACCAAGGAGGGAGGCGAGGAGGGCGCTGTCGGCGGGCAGGTACCGCTGCAGCCCATCTCGAAACGGGCGCCACCTGAACTGCTTGTCGGCTACCACTTTGTCGCCCATCTTGGAGGCCAAGGCGTGGAGCGCATCGCTCACCTTCTCTCGCACGGCCGGATCGGGCGCAGCAGATGCGTCTTCGCTGCCCGAGGCGAGAGTGGACCGCTGGAGGCGGTCGATGAGTACCGTGAACACGGGCACGGCATCCCGCGGGGTGCACTCAAGCGATCGCCTGACGACCAACTCGACGATCAGATCGGCCAGCGATTCGACCGGCACCTCGAACAAGTGCGGCGGCTCGGCCTTGAAGCACGGGTCGGTCCACGGGCGTAGGGTGTCGGCTCTGGTGTGCGCCAGGAGGAAGAGCGCGCGGTCGTCAATGTCGCTCAGGCCGTACGGCACCATCTGCACGCAACAACGCAGCGCCAGGTCGTTTGGGAATGCAGAGGCCTCGCGAGCAAGGGCCGATGACAGCCGCGCTACCCAGGGCTGCATTTCCGCCCCGAGCCTGCTGGCCATGGCGTCTAAGCGTGGGAGGAAAGCGATCAGATTGGGTGTGCGATCGTGTGTGTCGTGTGCGGGGAGGGACAAGTGTGAGTGGGCGGGTGGGTTTGTACGGAGGCACATGGCGAGGTCCCTGTCTCGTCGCTCGCTTCGGGAGAGCGCAAGCGCGGCGGGGATGATGTCCGAGAGCAGCGGGACCACATACTCGGGGCGGCGCACGGTGAGCCAGTAGAGGAAGCTCAGCCCAGATTCAGTGTGCATCCCCTGTGGGGTGTAATTACATTAGAAAGCGGGAGATGAGTAAACTGGCCCGAGGGAAACGTACACCGCGGACCCACTGGGAGGCGTGCTCTTGGCTCAGCACATGCAGCTGGTCGTGACGAAGCACGCTGGCAAACAAATTCAGACATGCCTGGCGCATCAAAATCAATCCAACAAATAGAAGGTGTCACACACACACACAGAGAGAGAGAGAGAGAGAGCAAGGTTAAGTGCTTGCGTTTCGAGAGCAAAAGGCGCAGAGACGTGCCTGCAGGCACGTTTCGTCGTCGCTCTTCTTCTGCGAATGGACCAGCGCAACCAACTCTGCGTGTTGCTGTTCGAATGTTTGCACGACCTGCGCAGGGCCGAGCTCGATCATCAATTCGAGTGCTGGACGACACCAACACGTTAGCGAACAACAGCCAATAAAGCAGTGGAGGGCCATCGGCGTACACTGACACACGGCGCTGATCGCCCGCAGTATTAGCCCGCCGTACGCCGGCTTTCGACCTCTGGCCAGTGTCTGCGGGAGACTCTTGAAGAGCACTCGGGCGCACCTGCGCACTTGGCTGGTGGCCCTGACCCCATGCTCCTCAAGTACCCGCAGCCAATGGGCCATCGTGCGCAACACGTACGGGTTGATCTGCATCGACTCATTCGAACCTCCTCCTACTACTACTACTCCAGCTTCCTCCTCTACCTGCCGCACACGGTGAACACGAGATGAGACAGTTCGATGGGAAGAGGCGCCAGACAGGCGACAGACGCACCCCGAGCGGAACGTAGTGCGCCAGGCACTCGCGGAGAATGACTTGGGCGACAGGCTCCAGCCCGGAGTGGGTGAGGGCCTTCCACGCGGCGTGTCGCAATGGGAAATCGTCCAACCCGCGCACCAGGTGCACGGCCAGTGCGCTCTGCTGATCAGCATCGAGGCAGCGCAGGAGTCGGGGTGCAGCCCAGGCACACATCTTCCGCACCTTGGCCTGCATGGTCCATCAGCGTGCCGCGTGAGGGCAAACATCGACCCGCATCTATGTAGATTCGCTCACCTGAGGGTCTGAAAGTGCCGTTTGTATCAGCGGAAGCAGCTGATCGCCGACAGCGTGATCATAGCAACTCTGCAATGCGCAGCCCAGAAGCAGAAGTCCGCCTTCCCTATGTTGTCACGCGCATGTTAGGGGCGTGTGCGCATGAAAAGAACTCCCCAGTCATTCAGTACCGTTCCTGCCATCGGGTGCCAGGCTGTAGCATCGCAACGCACTCCGGCAAGATGCTGTTGAGCAGCCTGTCGCCTCGGTTTTTCCCGACGGCGAGCATGCACACCTTAAGCGCCTTCTGCAGTTTTTCCTTGACTTCAAACGTTGAGCGCAAGGCCGCATTGTGTCAGTAACGCACACGCACGCGCACGCGCACGCGCACACGCACACGCACACACCCGTTTTCTTGAGATCGAGAAAGGACGCGCCAGAAGGTGCTAGGGCCGCGCACCATTGGATTGCATGGCCTTCCGCTTGGCGGTGACGAGGACTTGCAGCTCGACAGGCAGCCGTTTCAAGGAGTAGGGAGCCCCGTGGCAACGTCTTGCTGCGCATTCGGCCGCCAGGTCCAAGAGGCCGGGCACATTGGGCTCCCGTCGTACCGCATTCCGAACAAACATCATGCCATACCTGCACGCAGGCACGTGTACACACACGTGAGGAGACACCAACACGACGAGAAGGAGTGAGAGGGCGACGACCGCCACCAGTCAAGATCTAGGGTTCGCATGTAGGCGTCGTGCGCCTGAAAAGCTCTGGTCAGCAACTGCAGGGCGCTAATGGTGACTTCTGGCTCTCCTTCCTCCTTGGAAAACGAACGTCCGTCGTTAGCTCACGAAAGAACGAAAGCGATGAGAAAACGAAAGAAGAACGAAAATAATAAAGTGTTGCTGGAGATCACCTCTGCTGTGGCTAGCGCGGCTTCTACGATGCGCTTGGTTTTCTCATGATGGCAGTGGCGGCCAGGCAGGCCAGAAAACGCCGCACAGCGCAGGGAGCTAGGAACGCTAGTGTCTGCGGCCCACGTCAATTTTCTCTTCGGACGCGTGTGCATCGTGTATGCATGTGTGTGTGTGTGTGTGTGTGTGTGGAGCGTGCGTGTGCGTGCAGTTATTGAATAACTGAATCAGTCTACCAGCGTGCATATCACGATTGGCAGTGAGTGTACTCTACCTCGAGGAACACGCCCACGTAGCGATTGTTCCGATTGTTCAGCCGCGTGAGACACCGGAACAGCGCTTCTTTGACCACTGGCCGAGGGTCGCGGTCGATCAGCTTCACCAGCTGCGCCACGTCCTCCAGCTGCATCGGCGAACGGAGACAATGAACAAAATGAACACTCATCGCAGACAACATGCACGCACCTTCTCCGTAGCTATCAGCAATTTGTCCAGCAGCAGATTGTCCATTAAAGCTGATGCACGACGACGACACGACCAATGACAACGACACGACCAATGACAACGACACGACCAACGACACGACACGACACCAACATGCAAGTCTCTATCAAAGCGTGTCGTCTTGTCAACTGAGCATTGAGAGGAATACCGACAATCAGGCTGGGGTTGCTGTGCTCCCGCATTTGCACCAGTACCACTTGCGCCAGCTCAAAGTTCTGCGTCGCGGTCACCCAGGGCGGCCGCTCGCCTGACATTCACTCAACACATCACACTTCATCCATACCAGAGAAGGGAGATGAGTGAGTGGTGCGGCAGGTACCGAAGACGAAGGCCATGAACTGAAACAGTCTGCTGGCGACGAGCTCGTTGTCGACGCCACAGGCCTGCCACACCCGGTCCCACAGCCGTGGCCCCACGCTCGCCTGATGCAGCGCACTGGTGACCTCCCGGCTCACCAACGACGCGGCCGACACCAGCTCCTCCGCCAGCGCCCCGAAGATGGCCGCCTTGTCCGCCGCATCGACGTCGGCCTGGCCCGCACCACCGGCCAGCCAGCGGGCTTGGGGCCTTGCGGCCTGGTGGTCCAGGAATGCAAGGCACGCGTGCGGACCGTCGGCGAGGAAGAACCACTCCAGCAGCGCCAACACCTCCTGCGCCCACCCCGGCTCGGTAGGCGCAGTGCCGGGGAGGAACTGGGACAGCGTTGGGCTGGGAGCTGCCGCGGCGCCGGACCCGAGGGCGCGCCATCGGGCCAGCATACGCTTCTCCACCACCTCCGCCAGACCCGCAGCCTGGGTCCCGTCCATTAAAAAATTAAATGAATTAGCTTCAGTAATTATTAAGATTTAAATCAATTTTTATCTGTTGGGTGAAATATTTTTTCCTTCTTTTTTCCTTTCATTTTTCTCGACTGGGGCACGTGAGACATGGAGGAGAAGCAGGAGAGCAGGGAGCAGGTGCGCACGGACGTGCCCTCGGGGGAGGGCCCGGTGCGTCGGTCGCTCTTCGACGTGCCGCCGCCCGAGGTGCCCGGGGACGTCTTCGATCGCCAGCGCGTCATGGTCTCGTGGCAGCAGAAGAAGGTCTGGGCAGTTTATACTTTTATTAATATATTCTAATATTCAATGTAAATGATTATTATATTTATTTTTATTTATACTTTTTTTGTAATTAATTTATTAATTAACTCATAGGTGGAGGAAGCGACGGCGCTGGTGCTGGGCTGCGGCGGGCTGGGCAACGGCGTGGCGATGGGCCTGTGCCGGCTGGGCGTGCGGAAGCTGATTCTCGTGGACATGGACGACGTCGAGGCCACGAACCTTAACCGCCAGATCCTCTTCACCAAGGCCGTCGTGGGCATGCGCAAAGTCGACGTACGCGTCCCTTCACCTCTTCTACTGAGCTGTGCGCACTCACGCAACACACGACGCACGACACACAACACGCACGACGCACGACACACGACACAACACGCACGACACACGGGCGCTTGTACGCAGGCGGCCAAGCTTGGGCTTGCGTCGGTGCACAACCTGCGAAGCGAGTTCGAGACGCTGCACATCGACGCCGTGAAGGAGTGGCATAAGGTGGTCGAAGCGGCCCGCCGGGCCGACGTCATCTTCAACTGCATCGATCACGGTGCGCCCTCCTCACGGTTAGCGTGCGGTCGTGCGTGTGCGTTTGTGCGTGTGCTGCTGTCACTGCGACTGAATCGACCACACGGGCGGCAGGTGCGATATACGACTATGCGATCAACTCCCTGTCCAAGGTGCTGGGGGTGCCGCTGGTCACGGGCTCGTCCTACGCTAACACTGCCCTCGTCAACTTCTACACCGGGAGACCAGGGATGGCCTGCTGGTCGTGCCTCAACACCACCAGCGAGAGCTTCGAGTGGACACAGCAGGGTACCTGCTCAGTCTCTTCAACAAGGAAACCAAGCTATATCACAAACTAATGGGAACGCACACACACACACGACACACACACACACACACACACACGACACACACACACACACACACGACACACACACACACGACACACACACACACACACACACACACACACGACACGCAACGCGATGCGGCAGAGCTGGAGGAGTGGATGAGCAAGAATGGTCATATCACGTTCGGGGTAGCGGAGCTGTTCAGCTTTCTCAAAGACCAGGCTCACATGGAGGGTCTGCACGTCAAGGACGCCGTGGCGGCGGGCCTCGTCGACTTTTGGGCGGGCAGAGACGACGGACGCGCGGCCGAGGCGAACGTCATCCCCATCAAAGGTACCACTCGCCCAAGCGTGCAAGTGCCGCGCGCACTGTGCTAATCGTGCGCGCACTGTGCTAATCGTGCGTGTGATGTGTTGTGGCAGACATTAGGACGTTCTTGATCAAGTTCGTGCAGCCCCACATTCTCTCACTTCTCTCGCCGGAGCACATCATGAACCATGAGAGCATCGGGTTCATCCCCAAAGACAAGAACTTCCCCACTCGCTACGTCGGCAGCTGGGTCTGCGTCTGCGTCAGCGCCGCCCTTCTTATGGTACTCCTTCGTTCTTCGTTCTTCATTCTTCGTTCTTCGTTCTTTGTGCTTTACGGTAGTTGATGATTGTGGCTTCCACACAGGTGAACGCGTGGGCGCAGGATCTGGCAGGTGAGGCGGTGGCCAACTACAACAACTTCACCCTCAACACCTTCCACGCCTCCAACTCCCA
>CDFE01061743.1:0-19059 GCA_000826465.1 Acanthamoeba mauritaniensis | reverse complement strand
CGGAAGGTGAGGCAGTCGCGAAGCACTTGCATCGTGCGGCTGCTGTTTTTGTAGGATTCCTCGTCGAGCGTGTCCAAATCGGCAATCGCATCATCGAAAGCCTCCTTCGCCAACGTGCACGCTCTGTCGTTGGAACGGACATACGACACAAACACGTTAACGCCAATACGCATGGGCGGTGGTGCAGATTGTGTGGGTGCGGTGCGGGTGCGTACTTTTCCGACTGCTTGAGAATGTAATACTGAAAGAGGGAGAAGTTGAGGGCAAGGCTAAGACGAATGGGATGAGCTGGTGGCAGCTCCAGGATCGCTATGTCCGACGCCTGGGTAAAGTAGTTCACCGCGTTCTGGATCGCTTCCTTCCTCTCGCCCTCGGATCCGAACTCAGCGAGATACCGATAGTAGTCTCCCTTCCTGCACACGGTACGCTCGCAGCGCGCATGTCAGCGCCAACAAATTGTTGATCGGAGAAGAGACGTGAGAAGGCGTACATCTTCAAGAAGAAGACGCGGGCCTCGGCGGAGACGGTGTGCGGGATCACGTAGGCGTCGAGTACAGCCAGCAGGTCGCGACAGACGAAACATATCTCCGATTCGAGGGCACTTCGGTACTTGATGATATGGTCCGCGAATGAGTCGCTTCGAATGCTGCGCTTCTCCTTCTTCTCGCACTCGATGATCCGTTCCCACGACTCTCGCTTGCTCGTTATTTGGTGCTTGTAGGCCCGTGACAGAAGGTTGCGCTCCTCGACAGTCAGCTCCACGCCCAGCATCGCCACGTTCTTGATCGCTGTCACCATCTCTGCACCACCCAAGCATAAGCAAGGGGACAGCAAGAGTGAGCAACACAGTAAGCAGATAGAGCCCTCGTCCAGGCAGCACAAGGCGATAGGAGCAGCTAGAGTGAAAGCCGTATGCACGCATCGTGGAGGCACGCGACGGCGTTGGGTGCTCTGCGTGGTTTGAAGGGGGCGGGCTAATACCTGAGTAGCGCTTAGCCTGCTCGGCGATCAGGGCAAAGAACACCTCCTGGTGTCGTCGAATGTGTATAATGAGGCGAGGATCGGTGGCGATTACGTTCCAATTCTTACACACGAGGCGAAGGCTCTGCCAATCGTCCCACCATCGCTGGCTCTTGCCATTTTTGCCTCGCTTCTTGCCTCTCCCCCCTCCAGATCCATCTCCTCGTGATGGCCATGAGCTCGATCTCGATTTGCAGTGCAGATGGGGCAGCAGGTGGAGCGAGGGCAGGAAGCTTCGTCGTGGAGAGGTAAGCGCGGCAGATGAGGACGATGGAAACACCACAGCGGGTGCAGATGAAGAGGAGGAAGAAGTCGTGGAAGAGGAGAAGGAGGCGTGATGGAGGTGGGAGCTATGTACACCTTGTGTTGCGAATTTGAGAAAAGGATTCACCTCGGGGATGAGGAATTTCATGATGTGCGCGATGAGCTCGGTTGGCAGCTGTTCCATTCTTGTGGACTGGGACCGCCTTCGCACCCCTCGCTTTCCTTCGCTGCTTTGCCAGGAATCCAAATTAACCAGTTGTCTGCTACGTTTTGTTGTGTTGTGGTCTTGTTGTTGTGTACTCCGAGGCGAACTGCCGTTATCGTCCGTGACGCAATACGCCACCTTAAGAAATCATAAGGCAAGGAGAGAAAAAAAGAACGAGGAAAAAGGAGTAATCGAAAGATGAATTTGGGGGCTGCGGCATCGACATCGACATCGGCCGTGCCGGTGAACTACGTGGAACACACACGAGCATGCTTTGCCAAAGCAACCACAAGGGAGCTGGTGGGCCATCAGAAGGAGGTGCGCAAAAAATCTTGGGCATGTTTTTCTTGATTGCAGCGGCGCTCATTCGCCGCTTCAGGTCCACTCCGTGGCTTGGAATTGCTCGGGGAGGAAGCTGGCCTCCGGATCAGTCGATCAGACCGCTCGCGTGTGGACCATGGCCAGTCCTGTGCGTCACCCCTTTTTCGTCCCAGCTGCGTCTTCCACCTTTGCTTCCTCGCTCACCGTGGAGGTCTTCCTGTTCACAGGGAGGTGAGCACATGGTGCTGAAGGGGCACACCAACAGCGTGCACCAGCTGTGCTGGGACCCTACGCACCCCGAGTATCTGGCCACAGCGTCGGCCGACAAGACCGTCCGCATCTGGGACACGCGAAGTGCGTTGCCCCATCTTCTCCGCACCTCAGCAGAGCGAGCGCTCACCTATACTCGCGCGTGCACAGCTGCCAAGTCGACACACACCCTCAAAACCAGCGGTGCCAACCTCAACATTGCATGGAGCCCGGACGGCGGACACATTGCCGTGGGCAACAAGGTAGACCTCCTCACTCGATGCCTGGATGACAAGGAAAAAGCTGTGCGTGTGGGCTAAGCAAGTTCCTCCATACAGCTCGATCACCTGACGATCATCGATACTCGCAAGTTCGAGACCATGAAGACCATCAAGTTTGCCTTTGAGGTACCAATTCCCACGCCAGCCTTCCGAATGCTTGGCTAACATCAGACATCTGCTTGTTCTCGGGAACACAGGTGAACGAGATAGCATGGAGCAAGGACCTTACCTTCCTGTTCCTCACCACGGGACGCGGAGGAGTGGAAGTCATGAGCTGGCCCTCGCTGGAGCGAACCTGCACCCTCCACGCCCACACAGCCAACTGCTACTGCGTCAAATTTTCACCATCGGGAGAGTACGCCAGCCGCTCTCTTCGACTTTAAGCTCTCTGATTGGCTGAATCTCACGGACTGGTTTCTCTGTCTGCGTCTCTCCAGGTACTTTGCAGTGGGCAGTGCCGATGCGTTGGTGAGTCTGTGGGACGTGGAGGACCTCGCCTGCTTGAGAACCTTTAGCCGCTTGCAGTTCCCCATTCGGACCGTCAGCTTCACGCACGACAGCAAGATGATCGCCTCCGCCTCGGAGGATCTGAGCATCGACGTGGTACGGCGCCCTTTCTCTCTTTCTCCCACTAGTTGAACCTCACCTACGCGCTCATTCCTCCTTGTGCGCTCCCCGGTTTGTAGGCGTTGGTGGAGACGGGCGAGCTGGTGTCTCAGATCAAGTGCAACGCGGCCATCAACACGATGGCCTGGCACCCCCAGAACCACTGGCTGGCCTTTGCCGAAGCCGAGAAGGACAAGTATGCCAAGGACGCGGGCAATATCACCCTCTACCAGCTCCCGTCCCAGTAGTGATGTTAGTTTGCCCACCAAATAAACATACAAAATAACGCTGCACATTTATTATTTCTTGCTTCGCACTTAAAATCCTCAGTGGTTATTGGACGGCCACAACACGGCACAGACGAATGTGCTTAGGCCTCGAGATCCATGTCGTCTCTGGTGTCGAGATCCATGTCGTCGCTGATGTCGAGATCCATGTTGTCGCTGGTGTCGAGATCCATGTCGTCGCTGGTGTCGAGATCCATGCCGTCGCTGGTGTCGAGATCCATGTGGTCCCTGGCTTCGCGACCATCTGAGGTGGTGACGGCAGCCCATGCACCTTCGCCTTGACCAGGCGCACGAGATAGAGTAAACGAACGCATGAAGTGTTGTTGGTGGGCCGGGCTATATGAGTGAATGAGGGAACTACACCTGGGTTTTTATGGGCTGTGTAAAAGTGTTATTGCTGTCGAAAAAGGTAAAAGGATTGTTGCTGGTTCTCACAATCCAACAGGTCCTCTTACCGCATCAGCATGGCCGTTGCCGAGCAATAACATGCAACACCTGGACCATCACTCGCCAAGAAATTCCTAGACCATAATCCCACAAAAAGATAAGGTCCGGTCATTGTTCAGCCTGAACTCAAAGCACATGTCATCGAGCGCGGTCTCTGAGGTCTGAGCTGCATGACTAAATGCCCTCGTGTCACCCAGTCGACTTCGCGCATAGCACCTGCAAGTGCTTTAGAACGAAGGTTGCTGCCATCCTGTGCTCGCGCGCGAAAAAAAAATAAACACCATCCCAATCCTTTGCATTCATAAATTCACATTATCTACAAGCGAGCAAAGAACTCCAAAACAACAACAACAACAACAACAACGCAACAATGCAGGCCGAGGTGAAACTCATGCTGCCATCCACATCCGGAGACTTTCCCACCGTCACCACCACCACATCAGCGGCGGCAGGGGCATCTCATGACCTGATAACAGAGGTTCGATCATGCGTCACGGTGCTCAGGGGTGAGATGGTCGCCAACATGCGCAGAGCTATTGCCGCCCACAATTCCTCTCCTTCGCCTTCTTCGTCTTCTTCACTACACGCTGCATACTCTGTGGGATGCGTGCGATGCGGTAGTTGCCCTCATGACGCCTCCCTGGATGCTCATGTGGCGGGTATGATGTGCGAGCTGTTCCTCGGAGATGAGAACCGACTCGTTGCCATAGCCTCGCATTGGGTGTCATCGATCATGAGCAGCGCAGAGGAAAATGACGGCCGCCACACCCCAGCAACTCTTCCGCCTCAAGAGAGGCTCGCCTTTCTCATCGGTGACGTCCTCACGCTCTGTTCCGACCTCTCGATACGACACGAAAAGGGGCGGAGCTCGTCGCCCATTGTGATCTACCCCTACGGGGCGCTCACGGCCGAGTACCTGGGCGTGCCGGGTGATCTCTTTGGGGCTCATATTGCGCTCCGCATGTATCAGATGGTGGCGGTCCGAGGACGCAACGCGGTCTTTGCCACCGTGTACCCCGAGCCCGTGAGCAACGCCATCGTGGCTTCGAGCTTTGTCCTCAACCACGCCGTGCAGCGAATCATGGACCCACCCGAGTTCCGCATGGCCCTGGTGATGGCCGTCAGCATCGCGTTCCTTCTCCACGTGCTCTGCTGCCATGCACAGGACCGACTCTCAACCGCCGCGGCCACAGTTCTCAATGATACTCCACAGCTCTCTCATGCTGATATCAGCACGAACCCACGAAGCATGATCATTGCCTCCCTCCGCTGCGCACGAGACCGCGCCAAGCAGAGCTTCTCGACCGCGTGCCAGTCACCGTTTGATGCCGTCATCATGGCCTCCCGTCTCCTACAGGCCGTCGATATCATTGACACGATTGCGTCACATGTCCCCACGGGCTGATTGAGATTGATACTGATGATGGGGGGTGACTGCGGATCTCACGATCTCCCTGTAGCACGCCATCTGGACTAAAAACGACGTTGAAAAAGTCAGCAAAGCCTCATTCTTGATGAGTGTGGCATTCCATCCAACCCGCCCCCGCGCCCCCCTCTCCCCACCCCCCAAAACACACTACACAAACACGGAACCATGCTTGTGCTTTCTTTTTACCTAAAAACGCTGCCCATCATCTCGATGACCAGCCTCACGATTGGTCGTCTCGTGTTACCAGACCAGCGGTCCAATGAGAGTCTCAGCAATCGGGTTATTCATATATCAGCAGCTCTCGGGAGGAAGAATAGTCTCGTCCTCAACGCATTTCCTGCTCACATCGCCACAACACCCCCAAACCGAGCACATACCACTGCCAGGGACGACCATCGCCAGCCAGTCAAAAGAACAGAAAAGGAAAAAGACCAAGAGAGAAGGAATGACGACTATGATGATGTCGCTCGCCAGAGATACGCCACGCGGCGGGTCGACCTTTCCGCAGGACCATGAGAATCAGATTCGACGGGTCACCAACGGTCCCAGTGGCGCAAAACGCGGGCGAAGGTTCAAGAACGGCTCGCTTCCCTCTGCCTACCTCAATCGCGTGAGGAGAACGGTCTACCATGCCTTTATCAAAGAGCGCTACGGACTCAAGGCCATCTCATCCGACACCTTTGTGGACGAACGAACCGGCCTCTTGTGGGACATCGTCATCGACAGTCGCATCACGGGACAGCCCGCCGTGTGCAAGGTGCCCCATTCCTCGAGGACCACCTGCTTCTTTGTGCTCGCGTGGCTCGTGGAGAGGGTCGTCCGACCGGGATCTGGCTACGAGATCATCCAAGCCGATGCCCGACACGATCATGACACCAAAGGCAAGCTAGATCCGTCCGGAGAGCGTGCAACCCCGGTCATAATCGATGATGACGGCAGCGATGGAATGAAGGGAGCGACCGTTCTCTTTGGGACCTTCCGTACCCTGGAATGGCACCTTGACCTGCGCATCGAGATGGGCTTCCACGAGGCACATGAGGAAAAGGCGGCCAACCAACGCAAGTGCATCGAACAGTTCTCATCCAAGGGAGGCGCTATGGCATTCGACATAGAATGCTACACCACCGCCGCCGACGACGACGACGACGACGAGGCTTACGATTCCTTTGAGGAATCCGACTAAAAGAACGATCATCCCCTTATCATCACCGCCACAAAAAAAGTAATATATACACGTTTAATGATCAAAGAGTGGGGAGGGCAGTGTGTACTCAATGTTTGCATCTCTCTCTTTGTTTTTTTTTAATATAGAGGATAGTCACGTACACACGCTCATCAACGCGCGCCTAGATGCATGGTCATGGATCACAATGGACAGGACGCGGTGGACACGATTTCGCCGTGCACCCGTTTTCGCAGCATCCTTCATTCGTGAAGGTGCAGCCCGGTGCCGAAGTCTTGTTTGATGATGGAGCCGAGATCAATGATACCGCTGAGGGAGCCTTTCATTCGGATGCACATCTCCATGCCCGCAGAGTAGGGGCCTTTGCTTCATCGGAGAACAACGGCGACTCCTCGCATGAACCAAGCACCGATGCGAAAGCCGGGCAGCAGCAGCAGCAGCATAAACGCGCTCCTCCTCCTCTCCCGTCGTCCGTGGGTGACCTGCTGTCGCGCGTGCAGAGCCTCATCATTGGCTTTTTCACCAATGCCTACATCAAGCTGGTCATGCAGGACAGCCAGAGCATGGAGCTCTTCTTTGTCTACCTCGCGCTTCTCGCACTCGCGCTTATCTTCTACAACGTGGCACGCGGCCTCATCTACCGATTCGGTGACGGCGGCGAGAACTGGAACGCCACGCTCATCTCCGTGCTCGACTTTCTCTCCATCACCCTCATACTCGTGGTCTCGCAGTACGCGGCCATGCTCGCCCTGCAGTATTGGACGCGCGCTGGGTTCTCCGACACTGAGCTGTTATTCTTCCCGGTCATGGGGGTAATATCAATCTTTGCGGTCTATCACTGCATAACGGGCGGTGGAAACGCTGGCGAGAAGAAATAGGCGAGAGGAGGGGCGACATGGCTGGAGTTGTGTGCGCACATTGCCACCCTAAATATATATATTAGAGAAATTGGGATTTTCCCTGTTAGAGAATTGAAAGACTCCGTTAAAACGACTAAAACAGGTACGCGAGAATAAATACAATTTTTATTCGGATTTTTTTTCGGTCCACGACACGTCAGCAAGGGAATTCAAGGTCGTCGATGTCCTCGCATTGGAATCGTTGGTCACCTTACATTCTTGGAATTCCAATGACAATAGCTCTCGCGGTGCTTTTCATCCAATCGCCAGCGTACTTTGGCCTGGCCATTACCTCGCAATTCGCAATTCGCAATTCGCAATTCGCAATTCGCAATTCGCAATTCGCAATGGCCGTCGACGAAATTCTCTTGTTGGTCGCAAATTGGCGTGTTTTGCTTTCGCGAACAGGCACACACCAATCAACGCGGGTAGCCCGATCTATTTGTGGAACCTACAAACAAAGAAGAACAATAAAGAAAAACAAATAAAAGAACAAAGAAAAGAGAGTCGAGCGGCCGCGGCAACTGGGATCGCTCACACGTCCTTCTCCAAGAACGCTTCGTAGGCCTGAAATGACGAGTAGCGCTCCATCGCCGCGTAGCGTTCTATCGCCTCCTGCTGAGCTGGATTAGCATGAGCATGCACGCCGCAGGCAAAGACAGAATTGCGAAGTAACGCCGAGTGCGGCCACGAGTGGTATTCGAAGAATTTGCTCGAGTCAGACGTTACGAGCAAGTCTGCCTGCGGCGGCCCTTCCCTACCCAAATTCACTCCTAGGTTCGTTCGATGCAATGGGAGGTGTGTTGCAATGGCGAGGGCTTGCTCGAGCGCACCCACGGCAATGAAGACAGACTCGTCCAGGTCACCCATCGCAGTGCTCGATATAGGAATGAAGCATTCACCATTACTGACGGCATCGTTGGAACTCGTGGACGATGACGGTGGTGCTGGTGCTACGGATTTTTTTTCTCGCGATGATGTAGCGATGAGGATGGTTGTGGTGATGGACCGTCGCCGTCCTCATCCTCCACACACTCGGCGGAGAGGACGAAACTGAATATGCGCGACCCGTCGCTTCTTTTAGATGCGCGACCCCGCACAACGATTTCGACCCGCGAGCGGCATACGGTCACGAGTGGACGGAGCTCGGTCTTTGCATAGGGTTCAAAGTTTTCGACGATCATTGGCGTGTTGACGAAGCGCGCCGCCATGGACGCACGACGTCTCGAGTGTTTCCCACCGGAAAAGTAGATGGGGCATGGGTCCGCTCGATCGCGAGCGCGCCACCCGTTATCATAGTCATATATGGGATAACCTTCGTCTTCGTCGCTGCTATCACTGTAGTCGTCGTCGTCGTCATCATCATCATCTTTTGCGTACTCTCCTTCACCTGACACGCCCGGCTCAAAGTCGGGAAAGCCGTGGAAGATGACAGACTCCGTAAAGCCCTCGGGCAACGATTCCAATGCGAGGACATCGACGACCTTGAATTCCCCTTGCTGACGTGTCGTGGATGGAAAAAAATCTGAATAAAAATTGTATTTATTCTCGCGTACCTGTTTTAGTCGTTTTAACGGTGTCTACCAGTTTCACATCAAATTTCATGATTTAAATTTAAAAATGTTTTTTTATGAGGTTGAGGGCGTGGGGGCGTGTATGTGTGTGTGTGTGCAGGCTAGCGGTACACAACATAGACGCCGATGAGCGCAACAAAGAAGAGTATCGTTCCGAGGATACGCTCGGCTAGTGCTTCCTGCCTGGCCCGTCTGTCTCTAGGTTCGGATACCAGCATGGTCTTGCTACTGTTGTGAGCGTTTCGTGGAGCGTTCTCCATCCTTGTTGTTGTCGTCGTCGTTATTGCTCCTTGCTGGTGCTGCTCTCGCGGACGTTTCTCGCAAAAAAAAAAAACAACACGAGGAGTGTGTAAAGGTTGTATGTGGTCTGCTTTTGTTTATGTTCGCAAAAGAAAAAAAAAAGAATAAATCGTCCTGTTTGCTGCGTGTGATGGTGTGTTTTTGCCACCCCCCATAGCCAACCATCCTTGCACACGGGAGACGTACGCCTGAGATGAGTTCTCTCGTTGAAAGACTGTTGAGGGCATACGAATTGCTCGGAGCTGATCCGTTGGCATCACCCAAGGCGCTCAGGATTGCATACAGACGAAAGGCAAAGGAGACCTCTGTAATGGAGGAGATTCTGCCGGGCAAGGGCTCCTCCACGTCCATGAATCGTGTCGAAAGAGAACGTCGAAAGCGGGTTATCGATTCGATGGGGCGCGATTTCATACGGCAGAACATGACTGGATTGAAGAAGAAGAAACAAGAGACATCACGCAAGGCAAACCAGACACGTGGCAAGATGCAAAAATGGATAACTCTTGCTGACGAGGAAGGGGAGAGAATCAGAGGCGCCGTGGCTGGCCTCTCGAGTACCCTCTACGCGGCCCAGACCATAGAGGAGCATGAGAGAGAACATGGCAAGGCGCCCCACGGGGCGTATACTCTAGCTGAGATCTACGATCCTGGATCGGTACCATGCGGACACGCTGACGCCACAAAACCAAGCGGGCCAAAGCTCCAGCCCAGACGTTTTGCCACACTCACAACGAATCCGGTGATGATAGCCGATGCACCACCGGCAAGGCACCTTCCCGTGCACATAAAGGCTACCGTCGGCATCTCATCCATACTCGGCGATGGCATCGCATGGCTGGCCATGCCGGTCGTATCGGTCTGTGATTCATGCAAGGGCGGGAGGGCGCTCCCCGGCGAAGCAGACCCCTCCAGGAAGCGCTGCCCCAACTGTAACGACCGTGGCACAGTGACCCTGCGCACGGAGAATGGAGACGGATCATTTGCATGTGATGAATCCACTTGCATGATGTGCAGAGGCGTATTCACGTGGCGTCAAGACGATGACGGCCCCCAGTCAAGCACGGAGGGAGCGTGCATATAGTGTGATGGAAGGGGATTCGTCGAGTCTGTCGCCTTCTCCAACAACACCACTACCACCGCCTTTGTAAGAGATCGTGTGCTGCTTCCGTTCCCAATCGATGCCGATCGTGGACGTGTGCATCATATCATGCGCTCGTTCGATATACCGCTGCACACACACATGGAAGAGTTTGCAGGTGCGCGAGCAGAGGTCATGATCCGAGCATGCATTTCGCTGGTCGATGAAGCGCCCTTTCGAATGGGCGAGCCCGTGAGGCACTTTTCGTTCCTCAACCTCGAGGACCCGGAGCAATTCAAGCATGGCTACGACATCATATTAACTGGCGCATCAACCCTCTCCTGGACCTTGAACACATTGTGCAACTGTACGAACTGCACGTCGTGGGACCCAACATCGTGCGGCGCAACGTGCCCAACTCCATCGGTCTCACTACATGATCTCTCATCCCTCTCCCAGTATGCCCGTGTGTTGGAAGAATATAGAAAACATTGGTATCTTTTTTATATATACTATTGTACATGACCGAGTTCAAAAGTTCAAGTCGGGCAAGTCGTCCCCGCTGGCCATCCACTTGTCAAAGGCTCGTTCCGCCCATTTGTCGCCGTTGGCAAACGCATGGGCCATGATCTTGAAGTTTAGGTCGCGCTCCTCTCGCTCCCATTCGTCGTCTCCCTCATTGGAATCGTCCTCTTCATCCTCATCGTCGGAGTCTTGTGCCGTTTCTGCTTCTATTTTCGCGGTCGAGACGATCTCCCTCGCTTCCTGGTCTCGTTCGGTGAGATGGATAAAGTAATCGCCGCGGAGGGCCTTGCACCGGTTGGTGAGCCGCTCCATCTCGCGGGTCTTGCTGCGTCCGTGGGGCATGAGCCGGGTCATCCCCATCTTCTTGCAGAACTCGACCTCCTCGGTGTGGACATCTGGCTTGAAGAGGACGGTATTGATGCCTCGTTCGCATACGAGGTGGATCGCGAGAGTCTTGAGGAGAGCCCTGGACAACCCCTTCCCGCGGAACTTGTTGTGGATGTAGACGTGGTAGACCCTGGCCGTGGTCCTAGTCGCGTCGCCGTGGAAGATGTCAAAGCCCACAGCTCCGATGAGCCGGTCGGTCGCCGTCAGCGTCACGCCCCACACGTCGCTGCAGGTCTTGTTGGCCATGACGCCGCAGACTCTCCACGTGCTCAAACGATCAAAGTGCTTCTTCTCGGTGATGAGTCGAAAGTCCTTCTTGTTCCCCCTGATCGCCAGGTGCCGGAGCTCGGGGATGACCGGAACGGGGCAGGGAGGGGGAGGAGCGCGCTCCGGGTCACATGGAGCAGACGACGACGACGAGTCTGGTGCGGAAGTCTTGAACGAAGCTTTGGGATACGACATGGAAGGATAATGGTTCTCTCTAGAATATGGATGGACGTGCTGGTTAGTTGATAAGATTAAACAGACGCACGCTGGGCAATATTTAACTACGCGGGGAAAAACAGCGCCCCGACCGTACGAATTAGGAAAGGCCAGGGGTCAGAGCAAGCGACCGGATTAGGAAAGCGGATAGCATCGGATGGTTTTTGCGTTTCTCCGTACTTGCAATGTGACCCGGTTCTGGTGTCTATGTGTGTATGCTTTTTTTTATCAACCTTGTCCTCCTCCGTCAGCACCAATGGACGCCCCCTTCCAACGAACAACGTGTCCCAGCTGTCTGTCGCGGCGAGTCGCGGCGTTCATGTTTTGGACCGACAAGGGCGAATGGGTGTATACCTGCCGCGAGACCAACATGGACACCAAGGAAGGTCAGCAGCGGCTGCCATGTGGCAACATGTGGATCGAGTCTGAGCGCGTCTGCGTCTGCGTGGCATGCGGATTCCCACTCGGCGTGGATATCCGCCGCGGTGAACTGGGGTACTGGTGCGAACGCTGTGACTCGTTCCCTGCACAAGCCAAGGTCCCACAAACGTTCGACCGATGCTTGAACAAAGTTTAAAGAGATGATACCCAACCAAGTCAATAAATGGACCATGGTCCTCAACAAGGAAAATGAAGTAGAGGTCTGTGCTTGGATGTATTAGGGAGGGATGACCCACACAAATCAAGCAGCGGGGCATCCGAGCGGGCTCAGCAGGCAGGACATGTAGGGGATGGGATAGTAGCACGCGGCCGGGAGCGAGGGAAAGGTGGCCCAGGACTCACTGCCGATGGGAGCGTGAATGACACCCTCGTCGTCCACCGTCATGAGCACGGCATGGGGGTTCTCTGTGATGATGATGTGACCCACGTACTGGTGCAGCTTCACGGTCTCTGTGCAGGCTTGCTTGCGTCCCGACACGCGCTCGGCGCTGATCTCGATGGTATTGGCATGGAGTAGGCCACTGTAGTGCTCGACCATGTCATGGAAGGTGCCGTCGGCCACCTGGAGCAGGCAGAGTTCGTAGCCCTGGCCCTGGACGTGCGTGTAGGTGCCGTTCTCAAAGGACCACTGCAGGGTTCCGTAGGTGTTGATAAAGGCACGCTTGTTGGGTGCGTCGAACGAGACGAGCGCGGTCGTCTCGGGCAGCTTGGTGAATCCCTGGAGCATCACGCCGCGAGCGCTCATGCGGTAGACCGCGGGCTTCACCGAGGTCAGCGAGAAGTTGCTCATGGAGCCGAGTGTCGTGGTGACGACCGGACGGCACTTGGCACCGTCCCCGTTACCATTGCCGACGGGCGCTGCATGTGAAGTGCGGCATGCCGCCAGCGCAACGATGGCGAGGAGAAGAAGGACCTGGTAATACTGCGGAGGACTGCCGCCAGATGGCATTGGAGTAGCTCAACGGTGGGGTAAGAAGCGTTGATGGGCAAGGCGGCCCGGACCTTGACCTATTTATAGGCACTTTATACACGCACCCTTCGAACTTGTGTTAGCAGCGGTCAATTCTATTTTTTCAATTTTTCGTTGTAATTATGGACTGAAATGCACTTGGACAGTTGTTTCAGATGCGTCTGGTTTTTTTTGTAGCATTTTATTAAGAGCTGCTTTTACATAAACATGAATGAACCGTCATGCAATTTTGCCGACCATGTGTACAGTCGTGTCCACATCAGTAGTTTCAGTGCCCTCATATCATTCCATCTAAGAACACTGGATGACTGATCAAGATGGTGCGTTATCAGTGTGCTTGGCAAGCACAATCTCAAAGGGATTGATATCCCATGTGGCCTTGCTCATCACATGGTGCTTCATGTGGATGACAATCCAAACACTGACATCTCTGCTCACTTTGAAGTGGTGCACGAGTTCATCATGAGAGCAAATGCCAAGGGGAGGTTGATCCTTGTCCACTGTGCAAAGGGGCTGTCAAGGTCACCCACCATCATCACCACATATCTGATGATCTCAATGGGAATCACACAGCAGGAAGCACTTGTAATCATCAGTTCCAAGCACAAAGACATCATGCCCAACAGTGGGTTTATCATGCAGCTGGATCATCTGTCCACCAAACAGACACCATCATCACCACCACCACTGCCATTGGCCAAGGAGTAGAGAGAAAACAAAAAGAAAAAACTTTTCCAAGATAATAAATCCCCAAGACCCCGTTAAAACGACTAAAACAGGTACGCGAGAATAAATACAATTTTTATTTGGATTTTTTTTCGGTCCACGACACGTCAGCAAGGGGAAGCGTAGGTCACCTTACATTCTTGGAATTCCAATGTGAGGTCATCGCTCACACATCATGTGCTGCGTATGCGCACAGCAGATGCTCACCATGGACCAGTCCTGATCACCGCCAGAAGCACTGGCCAAGGACTTTTCCATGTTCATAAGAGTTATGTTGAGGAGAGGAATGCTTCCACAATTGTTTAACTATTTATTTTCTTTTGGAATACAAATAGTTAAAACAGCCCCAGAAAGTTGTCCTTTTTTCTCTTTCTTGTTGGTGAGCCAAGATCTGGAGGAGGAGGGGGGGATAGAATGGTGTGGCAGCATTCCTCTCCTCAACATAACTCTTATTACTCAAGAGTAAATGAGTTACATCTCATCATTGGAATGCTTCCACAATTGTTCCTGCAGAATCATCAGCTAGGATTCCTCCGCTTCATCTTCATCATTGGAGTCAGAGAGGTCTTGTGCTGAGATGTTGAAGAGGAGGTTGGTGTAGGTGCTCAGGATCGTACATGTCATGTAGTGACTCCAGAAGGTGTTCAGGTCACACCAACTGCTGAGGTGGAAGATGGCATTGGGGTTGACATCAGCATTGATGCCCACCATGATGCTGGACTTGCAGAAGGTATGGGTGGTGAATATGTGTGTATCCAGGCCTGCAGCTTGGGCCACTCCCTTCAGGATGGCAGTGCACTGGCTGGTTGAGAGCTTGTTGTATGGTGGGCCCATCTCAAACATGATCCTGCAGTCCCATACTCAGTTGTGAAGGTGTGTGGTATGGTGTTGCCATTCCTTGAAGGTAGCAACTGGGCAGAGGAGTCAATCCAAGCACTCAAAGATGGTGATGGTGTTACCCTCACCATACTTGTCATTCTTGTATCCAACAACCAGTATGATGAGGGCGTTGGTGCTGTCCACCTGAGTTGTGTGCACGTCTGCGAAGCGCGGCAGGATGACCGCTGACACACGCAAGATGCCAAGGACACAGAGCAGCGCAATGAGCTTTGTGTGGAGGTGCTTGAGGGTGAGGTCATTGCCCCATGTGGTGAACAGCGTGGTCAGGGCTGACAGGTCAAAGGCCTGGCCGTGCTCAATTGGTTGTGTCATCCAGTCATGGATGAGGGCGTGGCACAGGCAATGGATGAGTGGGTTGAGCGTGGGCTTGATGCCCAGCGGCTCGTAGAGGATGTTGATGGCAGCCATCATTGTGTTGATGGTGGCTGCTGGGTGGTGTGTGGTCCATGTGATTATCTTGAGGAAGTTGGCAATGGCGCTGGTGGTGTAGTTGGTGGTGGGGGGGAACTTGATTTCCTCCCTCCAGCAGTAGTATTGGAAATGGACTAGACTGCTTCAATACTGCCACCATGTAGAGGGGGCCAGAGCTCTGTCAAGCATTGCCAGGGCCTCTGTACTCCAGCTGGCGGTGTGGTCCTCCCAGAGATCCTGAAGGTGGCAATGCCAGTTGCTGCATTGCAGTGGCTCCAGTGCTGTTCTGCTTGATGGAATCAGAGGGGCAGGGTGTGGTAGCAGTTGCAGTGGCTTGTCGCACAGCTTGAGCAGCTCCTGGCACCACGCCTTGCTGATCCATGCCAGTGCCAGCACTGTGGCATGCACATTCTGCTGTTGAAGGAGTTGCATGACCACAGGTAGGAGGGCTAGCAGCAGTGCAACCCAGTTGTTGTCATGGGTCCAGTCTTGGAGTAGGGCGTCCATGGCCTCCATGTGGCGCTCCCAGAACCTCAAATTGAACTGCGGTAGCAGGGTGTTCCTCTTTGTTGCCATATGGTCAACAGTGTGGGGACCCCACCTCTGCTGGAGAGTGTTGAAAATTGATGGGTGGACTTGCCACTTGTGTTGAGGCAGCAGATGACTGAGCTTGTCCATGTGCATGTTCACAACACTGGGGAGGTGTTGTGCCACGAGGTGGATCCTGCATGCATGCATGAACATGAAGATCTCACACATCACAAGGTTCAGACACAGGTTGCACCCACCCATCTTGTTGATGTAGGTGATTGCTGTGATGTTGTCACAGCAGAGCAGGACACTCTTGCCCAAGATCTGGGCTTTGAATGCATAGAGGGTCTTCTTGATGGCCTGCAGTTTGAGTTCATTGATGTGTCACATGCTGGGCCTCCACCAGCCCACAACTGTAGACTTTGAGTCCTGAATACAGCTGCCCCAGCCACTCAGGGATGCATCTGTGTCAATTACTATGTTGGGTGGGTGGCATGTGGCCATGTGGCTGTTCCACGTTGACAGGCCCTGATGTAGCTTGAGGAGGTTGTTCACTGAGGCTGGTGAGAGCTGGACTAGGCTGGCCCAGTTGTGGTGAGACATGATGTTGTGGTATGCGTTCCTCAGCAGAAGAAAGTTGCTGAGGCTCCATTGACTTGTTGCTGCTGTTTTTTTTTAAAACTTGGTTACTGATGTGTGCGTGTGGATGCTCTCTTGAAGAGTATGATAAAAAACAGAACCAAAAAAAAACAAGTCGCGTCGGAGGAGATCTGGTCATGCCGTATCAGAAGCTAACGTACAAGGAAAAGAGACATCCTGTGTATTTTCCCGTTTCATGTTATCTAGCATGGTGCAGCATAAAGATGGCTGCTCCAGTATGGACGGACCTGTTCAAAAAACAAATCAAAAAAGGACACACAAGATAGAGAGGATCAACGACAAGGAGGAACTGGGGAGGCCAAAGGGCCGAGGGAAAAGAACAGGGATGATCGTCTTTCTCGTGTACTGGGCCATTGTGCTCACCGTTTCTTGGTACACGGGAGGGGTCGAGGAGCCCTACGGAGAGGACGGTGGCTATACCGGAGAGGGTTTCCGCACGCCAACAACGGGCTTGGCAACGTGGAGGCGTCATGAGTCGAATGGAAGGTCTGCCACAATGGCAATATCCTCAGCGAGGGATCGTCATCGGCTACAACGTCATCGCCATGTACAGGAACATGGTGACGCTTTTCATCTCGAGCACGCTCGCGTTCACCATCAACTATTTGATAGCAACGGCCGTCGCGAGGCACATAGACTCACCGCGGCCCGGATGGCCGCTGGCCCCCATGCAGACGTGTGACTTCTCGCCGGCGGTGCCCGATCCATCAATGGTCTCGTCGATATCGTTTGTGCTCCAGATAGCCATCATGAAGCACACGTGTGGAGTCGGGGTATCACGCGGGCTCATCATCAACATGCTGCTAATGGCGATGATCTACGTCACGGCCACCGTCGTCAATCAGTACATGTACCTGTGGCAGGCGATGGCCTCCGTCTCCGTGGCGATCGCGCTCTCGGTCGAGTGGGCCATGATGGCCGACCTCATCATGCACGGACGCTTCGAAGAGATCTCCTGCACGAGGACCTTTCGTGTGATGGGCCTCGTGGATGATTCGAACCCTCTTCCCATCCCCGGATCATCTGCACAATCGACCGCGTCTTCAATCGTGCTACGAGCGTCAACAGGGGGCACGCCATGCTGCGCCCATCATTCCATGATAGACAAGTGCGCACGGGACCATATCACTGCAAAAACGCATGGGGCCAAGAAAATGGATAAAATGGTCTGTTGCGTTTGACCGCAGGTCAGCCGGGAAACCCGCTGAACTTACTGACGACAGTATGCGATGCACAGTAACTGCAGAAAATTGGGCTAATTTATTGTTGAATCTGATGGCCTCCCGCTTGGCCACCACGCCTCTGCTTCTGGCGATGTTCACGCTGTTCTTCCACGTCCGCGGTCGCTTCTTGGTCGCCGACCCTGAGTCCGACTTACAGCCGGGCTGCGGCTGTTGGGACTTGGCCCTCATGCCTCTCTGGTCGGGCGAGGGCGGGGTGGCTTTTGAGGGCTGGGCGGTGTGGTACGACGCGCTGCCGGTCGGTCGCAGAGAAGAGGCTGACGCGGAGGAGCTGCTCTGGCTGCTGGCCGATGACGACGTGCGGGGAATTGAGATCGACCGCTGCATGCTTCTCCCCCTGCGTGTGTTTAACGAACACATGCAATATGAGAAAGGTTGGTGAACTACCACTCGACTTGAGAGTGGTGGGAGGAGAAGGGGCGCGTCATGGTCGTACGTGGAAGGGCCGTTGGCGAGGACGGCGCGCTGCTGGTAAAGCACGTGGGCGGCAAAGAGTGAGAAGGCGCTCAGCTCGTCGGGGCTGGTGAACGAGCACATGAGCGAGATGAACTGCTTCTTGGCGGCCTCGAGCCGGTCGCCGTTGAGCCCGGGCGCGACGCTGCTCCCCGCGCTCGCCTTGGTGCTTGTGGCCGTGGCCGTGGCCGCGGTCGTCGTTGTAGTGCCGTCGTCTCCGTGCAGCCCTTCGTCCAGCAGGGTTGGTGACCCCGTTGGGGCCTCACCGGCACCGGCCTGACCAGGCGACAGGAGCTGTTCGTCCCCTGAAGAAGAAGTGGAAGAAGAAGAAGAACCAGGAAGAACTGTGACTGGCTGTTGTTCGTCGTGCGCCCTGAGGAGAAGAAGGAGGGAGTTGGGAGTGTAGAGCCTTCTGTGAGATGAAATGACGAAGGCATGCTGATGGGGAGAGGGAGGAGGGAGGAGGCCTCTGCACCAGGCTTCAACACCACTCTTGGTCTCGAGGTGAGGGCATTGGGTTCGTAGAGCGCCGCCAGCTCGCGATGGAGGGGCGCCACCCACTTGCCCGGCGCACGAGGCGACTTGGGTGCCCCCGCGACGTAGGCTCGTGCAGGGCTCCGCCCCTCGTGACGGAGGGGCACACGAGGCAACTTGGGTGCCCCCGCGATGTAGGCTCGTGCAGGGCTCCGCCCCTCCCGACCCTCCCCCTCCTCCTGCTCCTCCTGCGGCTGGCGAAGGGCCGCAGCTAGTCGACCTGTTGGCAGCCCTTGGCCCAGCCAGCGGTTTGTCAGGGAGCAGTGCATGGGGCCTCTCCTCCTCTTGTTGCAGGAGTGCATTGTTGTCATAGGGGGCGCCCCCTTGCTGCTGCTGCTGCTCCGCTGCTCAATCATTCATTGCTGATGGCCTCTGACGATCACCTTCACCTTTGCCTCCCAACCCAGCCCCAGTCTCTTCTCCCTGTGAAAGCAGTGGTTGTGTCTCATCTCTGGCATCTCCTACTTTGGCAGGGGGCAGGGCATCATTTGCCACCAGTGGCGGAGTAGCTGTTGTTTGCCAGCATGGCTGATCCATGCTTGAGATGTGCATGCTGGGCGGTTGGACCTCCATTGGTGAGGGTCCCTCATATGGATGCCAAGATGGGCAATTGCCATAGATTGCCATATCTTGCCAAGATGGGCAAAGATAGCC
>CDFE01061729.1:0-10777 GCA_000826465.1 Acanthamoeba mauritaniensis | reverse complement strand
AGGTACCTGACTAGATGTCTTCATAGACGTCTTGGTTGACCTTGAGGTGGACAAACTTGAACTTGGAGCTGAGGTTGAGCTCATTGTGCTTGATTCAGTGGGGTTCCCTTTCCCATTATACTGGATCGTCTAATATGAAGATGATCCTGCCATCATCGCCAAATGTAGGAGTGTAGGGGAATTAGACCAGCTGGGTCTCAAGTAGATGGGCCTCAGGGAGGTCCTCACTTTGTCGTGGTGAAAGAAGTCCTTTATTCCCCCCTTGGATACAGATAATATAGGAGAGTTATCTCCGGCAGGGAATCACAGGGAAGAAAAACAATTTAGACCTTTTTTGCATGCATGTTGCATCACAGCAAATGGAAGAAGCTCTTTCACAGCTGAAGGCAGCCACAATTCTAAATTGTTTTAAGAGAAATGCATCATGTCCCTTCCTTTAGCCATTGCCACAAGCATCTGTGACCTCATTTACAGCTAACCTTCTCAATTTTTAGCTATAATGCAATATTGCAAAGGTGTTCTTTTTTACACTTATCAGCCAAGCTCTCCTTTTTCATAGTTTTCACGTTCAGGATGATTTTGGTGCTGGTCTTGTAGTTTTCTCTTATTTTGTACTATCACAAATAAAAGGGCTGTGAGTGAAGTTCTACACAACACACACAAACACACCAAGAATGAAGGCTGCCAATGTGATTCATCTCCTACAAGGTGAAAATGTCTGCAGTGCAGATGGTTGAAAGAGGAGGAAAGCTTGAGCTGAGGAGATGTCAGAAAAAGACAGCCTGGACAAGGAGCAGGTTCTACCAGTTAGAGTGTCCAACTAGTCCCTGTCTTTGTCCAGCTCAGCTGGCAAAAACAGGCTAGGATTGCTGCATCTGAAAGCAGATAGGCTGCATTTTAGCTTGGAATCTGCCTCACCTGTGGGCATTGTCTTCCACCTGGCCTGTGCTCCTGGTCCAAGCAGCTTTGCTCAACAAGTGCAAGTTTACTTCATTTGAGTAGAAAGCAGTTCACACTCATCCTGGAATAACACTCCAAATAACTCAAATACTACTCTTTTCACCTTACCTATGATTATTGTTTTACAAGTTTCAACACTGGCCCTAAGTCCACCTGGGCCTTATGTGCATATTGTCAATATGCTCACCTTCATGGAGATTGACTCAATCACCCCATGCTTGAAAAAAAAAGTGAAAAGGAAAGTACTAGAGAATTGGAGTCAGTAGGTGCCACACAAGTTCAGGGTGTGCAAGTGGCTGGCCTGCAAGAGAGCACCAAAAAAAAAAAGGATACGGCATGGTGGATTCCTGGGTGGTCGCCCACCCCAGTACTAACACCGCCTGGCGCAGCTTTCTGTGCAGTATGGCCGTATCCATCCACCATGACTTCGCCTTGCAGCATGCCCTCGCTTTTAGTGTAGTCATTCAACGTCTTGGTGTCTTGTTGGTTTGGCACCTGCTGTTTTTTTGGTACAACCATCACAGGTGTGCAGTAATGACATGAACTTGCAGCATGCCCTGGACAGCACCTGCAAAATTAACTTCTGCTTGTTCAAAATCAAAGAAGGAAGATTGGTTCTGCTACCATTGCTGTTTCGCTTGGCTTGTCATCACCCTGTTGTTGACATCTGCATGTTGAAGCACCAATTTGTGTGAAAGAATCCAGAATCTTCCACAGCCACTCCTTACTCATTCACTATCTCAACTAGAATGAATGTGTTGACCCAAACAACACCAACAAACACAGGAAGTTGTGATTTTGGCTACTTGCAACATCTTGTTTACACAACCAAGTGTTCATGAAAAAGGGTCAGTGACCTTTTTGCATAGCAAACATATCAAGTATCTGTACATAAAAGGCCACCATTTGGCTGTTTTTCATGAGGTGTACAGATCAAGGCAATTATTATGGAATTTGAGGATACAATTGCCACAGCATATTTTTGAGAATATGAAAGCAGGGACAATGTCTAAATATATATTAGGCAGTTTTATTTGTCAACATCTTCTGATGTGCATTGAGCTATTCCAGGTTGTCAAGACCAGTGGTTTGCAGGTTGGGGTTGTGAAATTTCATGTGGGCCCAAAAATCCAAATGAGAATGTGAAGAACACTGATAACTGCCAAACCAGATCCTGGTGATATGTACTCCATTGTTCTGGTTGGGAATGCAAAGAACAAACCAAGTATTCACAAAAAAGGGTCAGTGACTCTTTTTCACTAACTATCTGGCAGCATGTACTCCAGAAACAGACTAGTGTCATCAGTACACTTCGGCCAGTTCAATGCACCAAATCTGAGAGATGTGCACATAAAATGAGTAGAAAATGCAAGAAAAGACCTTAAAGAGGTACATATTTTGGCAAAATTGCAAGCTGGCCCTAATCCAATGTACATTCAAATTCCACAGTGTTTTTATCTCATGTACACCTGTTTTTAGTAGTCCATGTGTGGACAACCTTGACCCTGGTTTGGAGACGGAACAATGGACCATCAAGGAGAGAATTATGGGGTTAGCTGTGAGTCCATCAAAAATCAAGTTATCCCAGGTGGGTTGGGAGCTTGAACCAAGAGCCTCATGTGCTTCAAAGATATCAGCCCACTCACTAAGCTCAGACTCAAGGAACAGTGGAGCATGGCAGTTGTCAGCCAACTCAGTAGGCACTTCAGGCATGGCTGTGGTCAATGAGACCACCAAGAACCATGGTGAACCAGTTGCACCCAGGCCTTTGGCACAGGAGTGTGGGTGGGGAGAGGGAGTGGGTTGGAGTAGTCAATGATCAGGCTCATGTAAAGACTTGGTCGACTTGTTGCTTGGTGGCATCTGTCCTTGTAACTGAGGCGTTTTGCAGAAGAAAGAGCAAGGTGGTGAGTCCATGCACTTGCAAACTGTGCTGCCTCAAGAGGGCTTTTGGCTCTCAAGCATTGCTGTGTGTTTGACCATAGTAGAATAGGTGAGCACAGGAACAGTAGAGGGATGAGCATTGGCACACATAGAGTGCACTTCTTGCCAAGTCAAAGAAATAGGTAAGTGGATGGTGGCATCAGGAAGGCAATTTCCAATCACATCAAAGAAAGTGGTTAGCCATAAGTGGGTATTGGAGGTGGCATTTGAGGGACGTTGCTGTCCAGTGGTATTGTGTATTGGGACACGCCCACCAGAAATGAATATCTGTTTTGCAGCACGCCACTTCTTCCTGCTGAAACCATGCGCCTTGTAGAGCAGCAATGTGAGGTGGGATACCAAATGTAAGGCTGGAATAAAAAGGGTTGGCACCTTTTGGAAGGCATTCAAACACTGGAGAACCATTGAGTCGCAACTTGAAGTGGTGCACTCATGTAGTGTTGAGAAACAGCTGGCTGACATGATGTTGATGATGAAGGTGGTGTGATTGTGTTCATTGAGATCTGCAAAGGGTTGTGTGATGTTGAGAATGTCAGCAAAGGAGAAGTTATCAAGGCATTTCTTGTGACAACAGAATGATGCAAGAACAGTATTGATGTGATCATTGCTGACAAGCAGGCGACACTTTTTGGGGATTTGCTCTCTTCAGCAGTGCAGAGAACTCACTTCCTTGGAGTATGAGCTGTGGCTTGTAAGGACTGGCCAAAGATTGGGGTTAGTAGGGTAGAGGCAAGCACCTGAGTGTTGTGGGGAGAGAGTTGCTCATTGTGGTGGAGAATGACTGTATGACACTGAAGAGGTATTTAAACATTTGGTGTGATATCTCTGATTCCCAATGGCCACATAATGGATTGATGTGGTTCTTCTGGATTGGAGAACATTGTGTTACCATATCACAGTGATGTCAGTATAAAACACACATGGCAGCATCAGACCAATGAGCTCACAACTAACAACTGAAGCTATCTGCACCACATCCCCATCCCACACCCAACACATGAGGTTGTCCACTCTGCTCCTGCTTTCCTCACTGCTCAATCATCTGACTGCACCCCACTTCACATTGGCCTCTACAGCTTCCTCATCCAGAGCTTAGAGCTTCCCAATCCTTCTCCCCACCCCATCACATCGCCCACCACTCCCTACCACATTCTCTATGAGGCAAATCCCACCTACTACCTCTCCTTCTGTGCTGCCCTTTACTCCAGGGTAAACTGTAACTTTTATTGAGAGTACAGCCAGTAGGTGGGTAATATGCCTGAAGAATGGAAGAGAGGTTCTGACCTCTCAACTTGAGGAATGGGCAGACCTCTTTGCAGCTTGTATTGCCTTTTGACAACTTTATCCACCCCACCAGTGAGAGATTAGGTCGAATGAGCATGAATTTGGTACTTGTTCCCATTACACTGTTTAACAGGACACACCTCTGTCATCTAACCAGCGTGTATGTGATAGAATGTCCTGCAGTTTCATAGCATAATGGGCTTTGACAATGGCATGTTTGCAATGGGGCAAGTACCTCCTTCAGGAGCTTCAACAGTTCCTTGTTGTTGGCCATGGTGATGGCAGGGTGACTTGCACCTACATGTACAAGAATTGTAAATCAGGACACTCACTTTATTGTGTACACATACACAATGACAAGTTTATGGTGCACATGTATACGATCCAGAAAATCTGAACTTAGCTTGTTTGTGATCCTAGAGGAACAACTTCAAAATGCACCTTGTCTTTGCTTTCATACCCTCCATCAATTCCATAATCAGGCCAACATGCTACTCTCACATCCAATTCATAGTCAACCTCACCACATTTGGGCTGAATTGGAGCATTATTCCTGAGGATAAAATTCCACCACAATGAAGGTCCACTAAAATCACTTTTAACTCCACACATTCCAAGTTTTTATGAAATCATTATCATCTCAATTCCCTCAATATCACTTATCAGCAGCGGTCTAGCATGTCAAAATCACACATGCAGATCAAAATCTTCAAACTGCCCTATAAATCAAAAATGTCAAATCTCACACAATTTTAGCACAAACAAAAATTCCATGGTCATTTGGTGACCTCTCATTTCAAATGACCGCAAGTTCTATGAAGTAGCTCCCATGGTCAGCAACATTAAGCTCAGCTGGATCATCCTCAACCACATCTCTGGCCTTGAGAACAAGCTGGTGCTGGCACCCTCAATGCCTTTGCGAAATCCTACAACTACTACAACGTGCCAGGCATTATTGAGTATGTCTCAGTTCTCTTCCTCCCCATCTCACCTTCACCTTATGTTTGTTAGCCCAATTCACCAGCAAATGCTGCCTGAGAGTCAGGACTTTGTCTCACTGCATCAGCCTTCTGGACTCTAACACTGGAAGACACAAAGGCTACTACAAACTCTCCTACAACAGGGCACCTGCCTAAGGGCCTGATCACTTCCCATTGGAGTGACATGAGTACAGATGGCAGCATTCCAGGTTGCTGAGGCAGCAGCAAAAGGAGCCAACTGCTGCCTCCTAGAGCCAGAGGAACTGCAGAACACATCTGCCTCACCATGTAGGTTGTGCTGGATGGCCATGCCATTTAGTCATCAACTGCTTCAAGAACCATCCCTACAACAAGAAGCTCATTGATGATCAAGCAAGACATTAGACACAGCTTTGCAATGTGGCCTCTTGCTGGTTGGCGACATGGACGCTGACTGGGGCAGGGATGTCAAGATGCATTGTTCCATGTCTGGTGTACTCTTCATGCTTGGTGACAGCCCCATTTGGTGGGGTGTGCACACTCAAAAGTGTGTAGCCAACTCCATGACAGAGGCCAAGCTGAACGACATTGTGGAGACCATAATGGAGGCCATCCACCTCATTGGCCATGAGAGCTGTTCCCACAAGTTGACACCATCACCCAACTCTTCTGCAACAACCAGGCTGTGGTTATCATCTCCAGGTAAAAGCCCAGCAAACACGCTTAAAGGACGAAGCACTACTCCCTCAAGCTCACATTCCTGTGTGAAAACTAAGAGAGGCTGAAATTGGAGAGGCTTGGAGAGTAGCTTTTGCAGCATGATAAATAAACATGGTGTCTCTCAGCCAACAAGGGTAAGGCCTGCTACCCATGGAGTCGCCATTGAAGCTATGTGCAGAGATAGAGAGTAATAAAGCGTAATTTGAGTTCAATAATTTGCCAGACTTGGAGAGAGACTTGCCACTGGTGTACTTGATTTCGAGGTCCTGACGACTGCGCAGGTACCAGAGCAGGTGCTTGACCACATTCCAGTGTTGCTGGTTGTATCCATTTTCATGGTGACTAAGGATGTTGTGTGGCTTGGGATAGGTAGCTTAGCTGACCAATGACTGATATGGCAGGAGAAGGTGCTCTATCCGTTTCAGTGGTGCCACAATCCATTGGTGTTTCAATAGATTTCACATCCACCAGGCCAAAGTCATGCAGTATCTCCATAATCTTGCCAGGTTGTTGCAAGTATATGGCTCACTTCACACAATCACAAATCACCTCAACTCCAAGGATGGACTTGGCTTCAACGAGGTCCTTCATTCAGAAGGCCACACTCACAGTGTCCTTTGCACAGTCCACACATGCTCACTCACAATTATAATGCAATTGTTGACATAGACTGCAACCACCACCATGACACTGATGTCCTTCAGCACATAGATGCATAGATTAGTGCGTGTGGGCACAAAGTTGCTCTTTCAAATATGCCTATCAATCATCCTGTTCTACTCAACCAGGGCCTGGCACAGGCCATACAGCCTCTTGAACAGCAGGCAGATGTGATTCGGCTTCTCTGGGTCAACACACCCCTGTGGCTGCTTGATGTATATGTGCACAGACAGCATCATGTTAAGAAATGTGTTCTTGATGTCCATTTGATGCACTTTCAGATCCAGCAGTGTGGTGAGGGTGAGCAGTTGTAGGTGCTCCATCATGTGTGGCAGTCTCTCAATGATAGAGATGTCAGTGTGTGGCAGCATGCATTGCACCATATTGACAATGGTGCAATTGAACTGCTCAGTGACACCGTTGTGCTCCAGCATGTGTGAGCACATGTACACTCAGCCAGCTTTCCTATCTGGTTACTTTTCGCCAGCTGACTCATGAACATATTGACCAGTGCTTCTGTCCATTTACTGCACATTATGTTGTGAACCCTCAATACCAGCTTTTTGGTTGTGGTATCACTTGATGATACTGAGTGATACCCCCTTTAATGGTCCCAATGATACCCCCCAACAGCCACCCACCCAGCCACCACCAAATCAACATGTTGTGCGATGATACCATAAAAATGAAAGTTTCATTTTTGTTTGGGCTCATGTTTGCCATGGACCCTTGTCTGTGCAGCTCAGAGAGGTCAGCACCATCACAACTGGCACCATTGTCAACTCAGAAGGTGCATCTCACCACACTCATCCACTCAAACACCTTTCCAAGCCTCCTCATCACAGCGCTTGGTGTGGACAGCACTTATGACCAAGGGCAGACAAAGGCAGACCTCTTTATTCCTCCTCATGCTTGACATACCACCATCTCTCAGCACACCTGGAAGAAAGCTGAAGGTACTGTCCCACCTTACCCACTCACCATTGCCACCCACTTCATGCATGCTTTGACAAAATGCAACAACTCTTATCTGTGGTGTGACAACCAGAACACTCAAACACTTCACACACAGCTCAACTTGGTCAGGCAGTCTTGTTCCTGCAAACAATTGCAGTATGTGTGGCCTAAAAGGCTCAAGGAGATTTGTATGCCTTGCACATGTGCTTCAAACGCTCCTTACCAGCAGTGCTGCTTCTAGGCAGTGTGCAAAATACCCTGAGTTTGTTGTGATGAATGTGTCAGGGTTTGGTGGATGGGCTGAAAAGATCTGATCAGAGGCAGCTGTGTGCTCATCATGAAGGATCTGATGACCAGCAAGGTGACCCAGACATCAAAGCTGCCAACAACTCAATCTTATTCCATGATGTTTGTACACAGCTTCGTGACATTTAGACCATCACATGATCCAGCATGCAGTGAACATTGCCATGCCACACAACTTTGGAGACCACTCATTTTGTCCTCCACATGAAAGCTGCTGGTGCTCTACCACGACGTGCCAAGCAGAGGACATCTTGGAAGAGATAAGGTATACAGAAAGTTGGTCACCCACTACTGGTGGCCAGGCATGTGGAACAATGTGGACGAGTGGGTCCAAGTCTGCCCTCGATGCCAGGCGCACCGAGACGAAGCTGGGCCAATGTCAGGTCCACTACAGCTGATTTGAACATCATGACTGTGGGAGAAGGTGGGATTGGACCTGATTGGTCCTCTGCCCAAGACAACTAGAGGCAACACCTACGCTGTCATCATGCAAGACCTCTTCTCCAAGTGGCCTGAGGTGATCCCAATACCTGATGTGACCACAAAGACGGTTGCGGAAGTGATTCTTGACCCCATCAGGAGGTGGGGACCGCCAGAGACGATCATGAGTGATCAAGGAAGAGAATTCGTGGCTGAGCTTCACCAAGAGCTGGCCAGATGACTCAGCATCAAGAGGAGCTTCTCTACACCAGGTCACCCGCAGATGAATGGCCAAGTTGAGTGCTTCAATTGGACCCTCAAGTCCATGATGGCTTGCTACGCCAACATGAAGCAAGACAACTGGGATGTCTACGTGCTGCTACTGCTGTATGTGTACTGCACCAGTCCCCAGAAGTCGATGGGCGTGAGCCCGTATCAGGTCCTGTTCAGGTGACTTGTGCCTCTGCTGGAGGGCAGTCGTGGATTGCCAGATGATGTGAAGCTGTCTGATGAGTGGATTGCTGAGCTATGAGAAGCCCAGTGTATCATCCATGCCCAGGTGACAAGCGTGCAAGACCAATCAAAGAGTGAGATGGTCCAGTGGCATCATGAGAGAAAGGAAGGCAGCTATGCACCAGGAGACTGAGTCCTAGTTTGACAGCCCATGAAGGGCCAAGCCAGGAAGCTAGTGAAGAAGTGGACAGGTCCATTCAACATTGTCCAGCAAGCTTCTCCTCAAGTGGTCGTGCTGTGCCACCCAAAAGGACACAACTTCAAGCTCAACATGGAGTGTGTGAAGCTGTTCTGCAAGAAGTGGAATGCTGAGGAGGAGAGGTTGCAACCAGCTCCTACCTCAACTGACGAGGAATATGAGATCAAGGCCATCATTGACCATTGTGACCGGAAGAATGGCTGCAAGTACAAGGTCTGCTGGGTCAGCTACACTGCATGTGATGACATGTGGGTTCCAGCTGCCAATGTCCAAGCTGATTGCCTCGTCCAGGACTACCTTGACAGCCACCAGCTGCAAGGTGGAACTGTGATGGTTCTGGCTTAGTTGGGGGGTATGTGGCAGAGTCAAACTCAGCCACACCTCAGGGTGTGGCATTATTGCACACCTTGGGAAAACCCTGAGGGAAATGGCATTTCCCTGTGATTCCCTGCTGGAGATAACTCTCCTATATTATCTGTATCCAAGGGGGGAATAAAGGACTTCTTTCACCACAACAAAGTGAGGACCCCCTGAGGCCCAGACCCAGCTGGTCTAATTCCCCTACACTCCTACATTACAACCATGTACTTACACCTCACCATCCCACTCATGAGCAGGATGACCCATTTGCCTTTGTTTCTGATGTGATTCACTCATGGTGCCATTCATACTGTGAGTATCATGAGAACACAAGTAAAACTAGTTTTACTCATTTTCATTGCATCACATGGCATGTACACTCCTTTATTTTGTTGTTGGGAAAGTACCACTGTCACTTTTGATGAGCACTCAGTTTCTGTGGATTTATGGCCAGGAAACAATAAATAGAATAGTGTGTGCGTGCAAGAGTACTCCCACGGTGTGCGGGGAGAAGTGCAAGGACTGCGGGTAGTGCTCACCCCTGTAGGGTGGTTGTCTCCTGGGGTGCGCTATGGATGGCCTGTTGCTGTTCAGCTATTCGTCGGTCAGCTTCCCACCCTCGCTTTTCGTCAGTCTCATCAAGCTGTTGGGCGTGGTCCGATCGAGAATCATCACAGTCGTCGTCATTGGTGCGCACCACGTGGTAGTGGGCGTTGGACGCCACGAATGAGTCCTCGGATGCGGAGGAGGCGTTGGGCAGGGAGGAGTGCTCGATGTCGTGCATGCTGATGCCCAGCTCATGCAGCTGCACGTCCTCCGAGTCGGCCACTCCGGCCTTTTCTCGCGCGATGACAGAGGCCTGCAGTACGCACCCCCAACCAAGGGTGAGGGGGAGCAACCAACCAACCCACCAAAGGAGATAGGGGTCGCAGGCACCTTGTGCCAGTCGAGGAATCGGAGGATGAACGTCAGCATGCAAGCGGTGATCACCACCACCCCGATTATGAGCCCCACCCTGCGCCACGCTTAATGGTTAACTGTGACCAGTGCATAGCCTCGGGCGCGAAAGAGCGGGGTAGGGGGTAGCCGTACCAGATGCCGAAAAAGGCGAGGGGAGAGGCGAAACCCAGGACCAGGCTGATGGGGAGCCCCACACAGTAGAAGGCGAACAGGTTGAGAGCCGCCCCCACCGTCTGCTTACCGGCCCCACGCAGCACTCCTCCGCACACGCCCTGCGTGCCGTCGAATACCTGCCCATCATCATCGCGGAGTAAGCCACACACGCGCCGCGCCCATCAGGCCTCCAGCAGTGAGCGATGGGGAACGGGTGCGTGCATCGGGGGAGTGAGGAGAACCGTGAGGACGGCAGCGAAGGGCAGCACGCGCGCAATGAGCTCCACCACGCCAGCGTCGTTGGAGTAGAGGCCTCCCCACACGTTGCGCAGCACAAATATGAGCCCCGCAGCGCATGCCTGCGCCCCTGATGGTCGACGCG
>CDFE01061529.1:0-11593 GCA_000826465.1 Acanthamoeba mauritaniensis | reverse complement strand
TGGTCCAACCTGAGTAGCAAGCCTGCCATCATTCGCATCGAACAAGTCTTCCTCACTGCCGGCCCCATGCACCAGGACCACGTACGCACTCGACCTCTTGCATTCTCGCGCTCTATCTCTGTTACGATGGCAGCGGGTGGAGGTGACGTACATGGTGCAGTAGAACAAGGGTGACTGTACTGATTACATTGGCATTGCAGTACGATCAGCAAGAGGAGGAGCGCAAGGAGCAGGAAACCAAGCAGAAGCGCCTCGCACTGCGCGAGCTCTTCAACGTGAAGGACAAGAAAGGTCAGAGATCCTCATGAAAGACGATTTGCACACGCTTGTCGCTGTCTCACACGTGGCCCGCTTGCTTTCGTGTCTGAGTGCAGATGAGTCAGACACATTTACTGCACGGCTGGTGGCCAAGGTTGTTGCTAACCTGCAGCTCTTCATCGAGAAGATACACATCCGCTACGAGGACGACACGCAAAACCCAGAGGTATCGAATATTGTTCTCACTCACTCCCACCCACCCATGCATTTTTGCTGCCACGAGATATAAGCTGATCTATATTTCTCTAGGCCCCTTTTGCCCTCGGCATTACGTTGGAGCGGCTGAGTGCCGAAACCACCGATGCCAGCTGGCGGCCAACGTTCATGAAGGAAAACCAGCCACTGGTGCACAAGGTTAGTTTCTCTTGATGATCTAATGTTGCAAGCAGCTGCAACTGACGTCATCGCTGTTCGTGTTGCTGGCGCAGCTGGTCTCCCTGTCCAACTTCGCAATATATTGGGACTCCAACACATTCATGTTCGACCAGCACAAGGAAAAGACCATGCACAAGGCTCTTGAAGAGATGGTGCGATAGTATCCTGTGGTGCCTCACCTTCTACCTCACACTGACGCTCTAGCAATCGCATTTACACATACACCAGATTCATGATGAGAGCAAGAAGGGAGTGCCTCGGCATGCCTACTTTCTCCGCCCCATATCCGGCACGCTCAAGGTAAGACAACACAGCTTTGCACCTGCCCACCCCCTCCCGCTTTGCTTGGTGGAGCTGCCATTGCGCAAACTCATCAACCGTGTGGTGTGCAGCTGATTATGAACAAGAGCACAGCCATCAAAGACATCCCCAAGTTCACCTTCAACTTCTTCTTCGAGAAAATCGCTCTCGAGCTGCAAGAAAACCAGTACCGCGAGATGCTGGGATTTCTCGAGAGCTTCGGCCTCTATCAGCGAAGTCTACGGCACCGAGCCTACCGTCCTTCCGAACTTCCCACCAAAGACCCACGAGCCTGGTGGTCATTCGCCGGTACTCAACCACCCGCCCCGCTCGCTCTCGCCCTTCCCCCTGGCCAGAGAATTGACGTTTACTCTCTGGCTGTCTTCTCTTCTTCTTTCGCCAGCAAATGCGAGTCTGGCAAGCAAGCGGGAAGAGAGACGAAAATGGAACTTTGAAGTCATGAAGGAGGCCAACAGCGACCGCAAGCGATACGTGCGGCTGTATAAGCGCCATCTGGAGCTTGAGCAGAAGAAGCAACACGTATAACCCCCCCTCCCTCCACACCATTGAGTCATGAGCGCTTGACCTCGTGCCAATTCAAGGGGCTGACATTCTTCATCACCCCCATGGGCGCAGCTGACTCCTACAGATGCGGCAGCGCTGGTGACGCTGGAAAAGCGACTCGACTACGACCGGATCATCCTCTTTCGCTCGCTGGCCGAGGCCTACCTGGAGAAGGAGAAGGAGTTTAAGGAACGCGAGAAGCAGAAACGCATCGAATCCGAAAAGGCGACCGGAGCAGCCTCGTCGGACTACGGCAACGGCATATGGAAGTGGTGGACGGGCGCCGCCGCCGACACGACGCCCACGCCCGACCTCGAGCTCACGGATACCGTATGGAAAGAACTCTTTGCCGCGGTCAACGACGAATACCTAACGGTGTCCGGATCATCAGATCAGGTGTGTACTCCTCTAATAGTGTTGTGAGTAGTCAATGCTGATGCTGACGGTGATGGGCCAACGCCGTAGATTGATCGGGTAGACGTCTCCTTGCACATCGCAGAGGGCTCGTTCCAGCTGAAGAATGCTGCTCCTCCCGAGCCCACAGCAGAAAATCTAGCTATCCTTCTCTTCATGTTCAACGGACTCTTTGTCAACCTCAACACGACCACCCATTATACTCCCATTAAGGTTCGTGCTGCTATGCCATTGTCTACATTGTTATACCTCACCCAATGAGCTGCAAATATGAGATGCTTATCTTTTGTGTCTATGTATCTTCATCTGCGCAGATTGATGGCCGGCTCAACACGATGCAGGCCTTCGACTTCAACACGCCCAACACCAAATACTCCTTACTTCTCACGCCCGCGCCGGCTTCAGACCGGGCCGCGCAGGAGGCGTCGGGCGAGGTCGACCCGTGCTTCTTCCGATTCTCGTTTGCAAGCTTCCTGCCCAAGGAAGCCGAAGTGGATTACAAGCTGCGGGTGGACATGCAGCCGCTGAAAGTTGTCTTCAACGAAAACATCGTCGCACGGATATGTACGATCCATTCCTGCTTCCATAGCTCATTGTTGTTGTAACAACGATGCCTCAGTGCTGACAAAAGTTTACGTCTACTACACACCGCAGCCAGTTTCTTCAAGTCTTCCAAGCAGAACGCGCCGACCCAGGTGGTTGTGCACGATATGGAAGATCGGGTATCGAGCAAACTAGGTCAATTTTCCGATCAATCGCATCAACAGCTTGCCTGGCTTCTCGAGTACAAGAAGGTCTGTGACATGCACATCAACATCAAGGTGCGCCTGTCTTTCCTCTCATTTTATCAAGTCAAACATTCCTCACACACACACACACACACACACACACACACACGCACACGCACGCACGCACGCACGCACAATCCAGGCACCAACGATCGTGGTTCCTCTTTCGTTCGATGAGGAAAGTTCGGCCCTTCTGCTGGACTTTGGACATCTCTCCCTTCGGAGCGACCTCTCTGCTGACCAGCGAAGGAAGGAGCGAGAACGCGAGCGCAGTCAGCTGCAGGAGCGGGAGAAGGTGGACAACGGCAGCACCAGAGCAGTAGCTGCCACGTCAACCGCCATCGAAGATGACTTCTACTCCAAGTTCAATCTTCGCGTGACCTCAATCCAAGCGTTCGTTGTCGCCCCCGCCGTCGGTGCGAGTGCACTGGGGCCTGGCGAGAGGACGCTGGAGGCCGCCCGACGTCAGCAGATCATCGAGAAGTTCGACCTTCACTTCATCATCTGCCTCAACAAGCTGAAATCGACTCCGCTCACCTCCACCAAGTGCGTAGCGACCACTTCAATTTGCTGATGCGGGGATGCTGATCAGTTTACATCATTGTGCATTCTATCTCGCAGGATTGAGGGTGAGCTCCCTTCGTTGGCGTTCTGCCTGTCGGCGTGGAGCTGCAACAACCTCATGCAGATTCTTGCTGCCCGGCTCATGCCCGCTCTTGGCTCCTCCGACGGTGAACCACCAAGCGGCCAGACTTCGTCAGATGTCGCGGCAACAGAGGCGACCACAACAACAGAAGACCCGCCTTCGAAGGCGGCTGCGCCGGAGGAGACACATCACCACCATAGTGCCCTACTGGCCGGACCAATGACGACATCAGCGACGCTAAGGGACAAGAAACGGCTGCAGCTCGATTTTGCGGTGAAGAGCCTGAGTATCTCGGTCTACCGCGAAGAGGAATGCATAGACCTCCGCTCGTGCTCTCCCATGGTACACTTTTTGAAGTCTTGTTGTTTAAATATTTACTAAGACTACTATTTTATTGTTTGGTGTGTTGGCGCCTGTTAATCATCAGGTCTTCTTCCGGGCGCAAGGGATGAGTGTGCGGTTGGTGCGACGACTGCTCAACATGCAGGTGGACGGCACACTGCAGACGATCCTCCTCCGGGACTACCATCAGCCGTGGGGTAACGACTTTCGCGATCTCCTCGTACCTCAATCGCTGTCTCCCGGGATGCCTCTGTCTTCGCTCGCCCACCCACTCTTCGAGTTCCACCTGTTCCAGCGCCTCGGGAACGATCAGTCTGCCTCGGCGCCAATGCACTCGAGCGACGACAAACAACTGGATGCCGGGGCCTCGGGGCTGCTCGAAGTGCAGTTACGCGACCTTCAGCTGATGGTCAACCAAGAGACGCTGGTCGTGCTGGTCAAGTTTGTCAACACCAACTTGCTGCGGCCACTCAAGCGAGTCCGGCCGAGCGTCAGCGAGCCCACACCCAGTTACGCGTCTCCCAGACCCAGCGCTCACAGCAACAGCGCGGCGTCGTCACCTTCGAAAGCGTCGACGTCGAAGGCTGGACAGGCCCCACTATCGTCATCACCGGCGTCGCTGCGGATAGCGGCGAATCTGGGTTGCGTCAAGTTCATTCTCAACCACGGCGGCAAGCATCTGGCCGAGGCCTACCTGGACCGCTCGCGATTCGAGGTCCTCCCCGGACCCCAGGGCACCCGCGTGGAGGGCAATGTGGGCCACCTCAAGCTCCTCGACCTCGCATCGTCGTTTACTCCGTCGGCTTCGCAGGACGTAGTAGACGGCGGATTACCAACCCCTCTGGTCGACTCGGCCATCGCGCGAGTCTTCCAGGAGATTGTCATGGTCCAGGGCGGTACTGATGCGCTCACCTTCACCCTCACGTTGGCACGTCGCACGACAGCTGCTGCAACGCCCGCCGAGGAGGAAGGATCATCGCTGGTGATCAGCGCGACGGGCGTCAAGGTTCTGCTTGTCCACCAGTTCTTCGCTAGACTCCTCGGCTATGCCGCCGAGTTGCGCTCTCTCATTGCGCCTTCAGCATCACCACCATCATCACCACCGTCCGCACACCCAGCCTCTTCTTCTGCGGGCGCAGCCCCCGACGTCCCCTTCCGGCTGGTCGTCAACATCAAGAACGGACGCCTTCTGCTGCCGGAGAAATGGAGCAACTCGATGTCTGTCGCATTGGCCACCATCCGATCCTTCGCCATCACCAACGAGGGGACTGGTACGCTGTTTTTTTGTCATCATTAGCGGCCTCATGCACACGCTGTGGTGACCGAGGGCTGACGACATTTAACACCTACCACGTGACTTGGATGCTATCCCGCAGATCTGCAAAGGAGATTCACCTTCGCTGTACGCGGGATGGACCTGGATTGGGGCGCGGTGGCTGTGCTGGAACGGGCGGACGGCGGCGGTGCCAAGGACGGCTCTACGAGCGGCCACTTCGCCAAGAAGCACGCTCTCGCCAAGGGTCTTGCCCTTGACATCGGCGTGGGCCTGCCTCGCGCTGAAGATGATGCCCTCCGCGCTGGCCTTCCCCTTCAGGACATCCTCGTCACAGCGCCCGCGGTAAGCACTCAACTATTATTTCTTATAACTGTTAAGCATTTTTGAGTTATTATGCAAAACCGGCTGCTTTTCTGCAGCTTGAACCAGGTACTCATTTGACTTCTTCTCCTGCACGCAACGATACAGGTTGATGTAGGCTTCACGAGCCGACAGGCGGTACATGTGTTCGGAATCCTGGAGGAGCTGCTCGATGGCCTCTTCCGCGAGCGGGGCGTGCTTGAACATATCGACGTGCTATTGGACAGCGGGCCAAAGCCGCCTCGCCTCGAACTGCACCGTAGGCGGAGGGTCCTGGTCGCCATCGACAAACTAGTGCTTCGCTTGCTGCCTTCTGGGGTACACGCTGCAACATTCCTGCCAAAGTGTCCTCGTAGTGTGGCCTCTTCGATCTCACTTCTCCAATGCTCTTCTGCGACTGCAGTTGGAGAAGGACACGGTGCCGTCGTTCCTCTTGGACGCCTCCAACATGAAGGTGGATTGCAACTGGACGTCCGATGAGCGAATGGCGGTCGACGCTGGTACCAGTGCAGCTTCACTCATGCAGTACTCGCCTGTGAGCAAGCAGAATTTCAAGGCCCTCGTGCTCGAGAGCACTGGTGCGCGTATACTATGATGACCATCGTATTAATTCTTTCATCTCGTGTTCACTGAAATCCTGCCACATGTTTGCTGTATAGAGGAGGATCGCTCGTTCTGGCTCACGTATGACAAGAAACCAAGCGGCAGCCGAGTGGCCCAGTCTATCGGCGTTGGACTCGGCAAGGCGACGGCCTTGGCTGTTCCTGAGGGCATTCGCCGCCTGTGCGATGCCATCCCCGTCATCTGGGGCGCCCTCACTCGGTACCGCATGCACTCAACTGCTTTATTTTCACCAAGATCATTGGTCTGATCGGCACTTTATTTCTTTGTGATGGCTGGTGTATGCACATATGCAACAGCGCGACTGACAAGACCGGTCGCGGGCCACCTGCGGAATCGTTCGTTTTCACCTTCTCGATCGCAGCACCGTCATCGATCGCGCTTTGTCCCTCCGATTCACTCTCTGCCGGAACGGAAGAGGCCACCACCACAATGAAGGACAAGGCGCTGCGCGGCTGTGAGGTCCGCACGTACGGCTCCTTCAGCTTCACCCTCCGCAAGCGGATGGACGAGGCCGAAGCTGTCATCGACGAGCAGCTGCGCGTCGATTGCCCCAGCATCGTCGACCTGCGCATGGCGAGAAGCAAGAACCCGTTCGTGGCTTGTCGTGGCCTGCTCTGGACCTACAGCCCGGCCCTCTTCCCCAGCGCCGCCGCTGTCCCCTCAGCAGAGCTGCTGACATCCAGTACGTCCGACCGTCGGATGAGCGTGGAGGCGCTGAGCTTAGAGCTTCTGCTGTCGGCGACTGAGCTCGGCGGCTTGACCGCTCTCTGGCAGCGCTGGCGAACAGTCGTCATCGCGCGCGACGAGAGTTCAGACAAGACGGGAAAGGAGGGGCAGTACAAAAAGGACCAGACGGAGCCCTCGCTTATCGTGCGGACCCAATTCAGGCAAGCCCGCGTCGGTCTGATCGGCAGACGGAGCGAACACGAGCTAGAGGAGCTGAAGGTTTTCGACGCTCATCTGAATCGGCTGGCCTTCGTCATCGATCACGAGTCTTCGGCGTCATCGCTCAGCATTGCCGGCAGCGCTGCCGAGGCATCGCTGCAGGACCCGCTCGCACCCGATCACGCGCGCATCGTCGCCTCTACCAAATTCGCCGATACAGACACCATTGCCTTCTCCTACTCTTGTTTGGTATGTTCCTTCTCTTTTTCTTTTCATTTCTTTGCATTTTTTTTTGTTATTTATCATCCTTCGTGACATTGCGCACAGCCCATGCAGTCGGACTGTGAGCCGCATACGCTGGTGAAGGTGGCTCTGGACGGGCTCTGTGTGCTCTTCGCGCCTGCGTTCTTCTCCCGCTTCTTCTACTTTATCGGTTCCCTCCGCTCGCCTCCGGAGCCACAGGACAAGTCTCGCCCGCCCCAGGTGCCCATGAAGTAAGTGTTCTCTCTGCCCCCGCCTTGTCTGCCACTTGCTCCTCCCAGCTGCTGAACTGTGCGTAATGTGTGATGGTGGTATGTATATAGATTGGATGTCATGCTTCGGCAGCCGCTGCTGCAGATTCCACACTCGCCCGAGGAGCAGAGCCCGCAGGTGGCGCTGATCGCAGGCGAGTCCTTCTCCATCTCCAACCAGGCCTACTTTGATCAGAAGCCGGCCCCTGGTACTGCCCTCACTCCCTGACATCGGTGCACCCATTACGTTTCTTAGATTTTTTCTGTCTCTCTTTTTTATGGTCACCAAAAAGAACAAGGCATGCTGGAACAGTTTTGGTTCAAGCTTCGCAACGGCACCCTGCGCCTGGGTACGCTGCCGCTGTACGTGGCCGGCGACGCCTTCGACCGGTGGAAGGCCATTACGCGGGCCGTGGACATCGACTTAATGTTCGAGCGACCACTCCACGATCCGCTCGGCACCTACCCCGTCCACAACGTCCTACTCAGCTTCCCGTCTCCGGTATACGTCCCACGTACTCGCAATGGCCACACAATGTGCTGAATTTCTGGTGGTGCAATGTTAGGTGCAATTTACTTCCGGCGAACGCGAAGCGGCGGGGGTGCTGCGAGCGGTTGAGGCCGTGCTCGCTGGCCTCTTCCACTTCTCCACGAACCCCATCATGCCGAGCATAGATCGCGCGTTTCCCTCTGCGCCTCCCCTGCCTCTTCCATCGTCGTCCAACCTCGCACCACCAGCGCCTGGCCGGCTCGAACTGAAGCACTACCGAATCGACGTACCTTCGCTCGCCGTTCTTTTCCATATCGCTGGAGAGAAGCAAGGCCCCTTCTCCTTCCTCTTCGAACACCTGCACGTCGACGTTTGGAAGAGCGAGCCCGCCGCTATGACCTGCCTCGTGCGCACGTCCTCAGTCTCCGTCAGCGACGCCTCTGCGCCGTCGACGCCAATGCAGCTCTTGGCTATCACCAATCCCTCAGTCGAAGTGCTCGTTGCCGAGGGTCGGGAGCCAGTACGTCGCATTGTCCCTCTTTTCGGGCATTGTCCGCCACTTACTGATGCTCCACCACCCGCCAGGAATCTGCGCTGCGGCTGAACTACGAAAGCGTCGGAGGTGTTGAGGGACACATGAGGCAGAAGGTCGACTTGAGCATCGGTAGGGCCGAGGTACTCTTGCTCGAGCTTCCTGCCCTGTTCTCGGCGCTCGGACAGCTTCGTCAGGCCCTGAACGCAGCCCTCGGTACGTTTCAGGTCCAAAACTTTGTCATGCACATTGCTCATCGCCAGTTCTCTGCGCGCAGCCAAAATGGGACCGCCTGTGGCGGTGGTCACGGTGGTTGATACGGTGACGTACAAGCTCGGCCTCAAGCAGTGCTCGGTTCTGGCGCCTCACCCGTTCCTCAACCCCCTCGCTCCCGACCGAAGCGGCAATGGAACATCCCCTACCGGGCCGTCTGTCTTCTACGTTTGTCGGATGTCGGACATGCAGGTCGATATGCTCAAGGAGCTGCTGCCCTTTTCGTCTCCCCTGACGGGGAGCTCCTCCAGCCTGTCATCTTCCACCTCGTCGTCGTCGGCGTCCTCGTCCCACGTCTACGAGATAGGGGTACGGCACACACCACCTTACGCTGCTGACCACTCACAATGGTGAGTTGACAACTTCCCCTGTTATTGGTTTCATACCCAGGCGGTGATGGAAGACTTTGAGTTTTGCAAATGCCAAACCAGCTCCGCTGTGGTGCACCTGGGCAGCTTCATCGCCGGCGCTGCCGAGTCGGCTGTCCCCATTCTCGATCCTCTAAGCGGATCCCTGCGAATCTCAACACGGGATGAGCTCGACATCACCTTCGACACGGGAGTACGACCCTCACTTTCCTCTATGTCTTTATCTTGATGCTGCTCCATTAATCTTGCGTCTATTCTATGGGGCATCTTTACAGCTTATTGGCGTCCATCTTGCCCTGCAAGACGTGAGCCCTCTCCAGGCGCTGCAGCAGCAGCTCCTTGGCATATTCTCCAGTCCCAATGCCGCGGACTCCTCCTCGCAGCAGCAACCTCGTCCTACTGGCGCAGGGCACGGCGCAGAACAGACAACTGACGATGAGGGAGAGGATGGTGATTGGACATGCGCTGGGTGCACTCTCCTCAACCCGCCGCATTCGGCCACGTGCGTGCTCTGCGGTACGGCCCGAGTAGGGGAAGACCTGCATCCGTCGCCGCAGCCGCCTGCCGCCGACGAGCCGCTGTACGACGACTGGACAGTGATCTCGCATTCGGACCAGCGCCAGCGCAGCGGAAGCGGCGGCAACGTGGGAGAGCAGCGCTGGATGTGCGAAGGATGTTCGATGCTCAACACCTCTTCAGCCCAGGCCTGTGCCATGTGCGAGAGGAGGAAGGACGGCACAGCAATGCCACCATCGTTGGCAGTCGTCGCCCAGTCACCCACAAAGCCGCCCAAAAAGAAGGTAAATAGCTCCCTCCGTTTCTGATGACAGATGGTAAGACACTGACAAAAGGTGGTCTTGTTGGCCTCCATCAACCCTTCAGCAGTCTGTGCGGGTGAGCCCACTCAACATGATGCTGGATGTGGTGGACGAAGACCTGGGCATTCCGCTCTACCAACTCACTGCGACGGCCAACCTGGTGGACATTGACAACCGCAATCACCATCTGGGCCACATGAAGGCGGCGGTCTCCCTCAGCGACGTGACGATCCACTACTTCAACTGGTACAAGGAGATCAACGAGACCCTGCTCGAACCGTGGAACTTGCAGGTCAAGATTATGCGGCACCCGCGCCTGCCCACCAAGGTCGTCCTCCAATCGTCGGGCAAGATGGAGCTCAACCTCACCCGGCCCTTCCTCGAAATGACCTCCCGCGTGCTGAGCGAGAAGAAGTGGGTAACCGACGACTCACACTCCCTGTCGTCCTCATCATTGTCATCATCGTCCGCGACTGCCGAGAATAGGTACATACCTCTCATTTTCATCATCATCGCCACCATCACCCTATCTGTAAAGTCATAATCGCGAGCTCATATGTTCATTTTGCTGCTGTAGGGTGGCCATTGTTCGTCCCCAGCATTCGGTGAGCCGCGGTCAGACGCTCGCAATCATCCGGAATGAGACTGGAGTGGAAATGCTCTTCTTCATTCATGATCCTGCCCGCAGCGGCACTGGAGGACAACAGTCCACACTGGTCGATTCGAGTGCAGCTGCGCAGAGGGTACCATTTTGTTGATCTTTAAAAACTGAAAAGCGTTATTTGCTCTTAACTGTTTTTATTTGTATTTTTCGACAGGAATGGATTCGGTTGGCATCGGGCGAGGAACGAGGCGTGAAGCTACCGTCGTCAGTCAGACTGCGCGGTAGTGCCCGTGGGCGGTCCGCCCCAGGCTTTAGTACCGCCACGCTCTCGGTCAAGCTCGACGGACCCTTCAAGCTCCTTCACAGCCTGCCGCTCCATCCTCCCGGTACGCTTTATTTAATTGAAGCCATTCGCGCCATCGCTGACGTTGTCTTTGCAGGCAAGTCGACGCTCAACGTCGCCCCGGAGGGGAGGAAACCGTTGAGCGTGCTTTATCATATCGGCCACCGCCGCGGCTCCAAGTTCATCTGCCTCCGGTACCTTGGCCACATCTTTTCTCTGACTCGCCGTACAGTAGTGGGTCACCATCTTATTTATTAATGACGACCATGACCCTCGCCCAGGTCTCCACTCCAAATCAACAACTACACCAAGTTTGCCATGCGCGTTTTGGTGCAGCTGCCGCGGCCGCTTCATGCGCTTGAGATGACCTGCCCCGAGCGCAGCAACGTCCCCATCCCACTCAGCATTGCTGCATCAGGTCAGTTCCCATCTCAATGATCGCGACTACGACGGCATGATGGGTGAATGCTGATTGTTGTGTGCAGAGGGAGTGATACGTGTGGCACCAGTCGCACCCGAGGGGCAGATGGGATGGCTGTACAGCGACCAGGGCCTTCACTTCAAAGGCACCCACACGAAGCCCGACACCAAGTTCCTGACCTGCCGCTGGGCCGACCTGCCCAACTCTTCGCGCCCCGTGGTCGCGCCCCCCTTCGTGCTTCGGGTGGCTGTCAAGGAGGCCTCCGGGTCACGACGTCTGCTCATCCTCCCGCCGCTCAAGCTGCACAACCTTCTCCACTGTGACATGCACTATCGGTGCG
>CDFE01061476.1:0-10511 GCA_000826465.1 Acanthamoeba mauritaniensis | reverse complement strand
GTTGCGAGTGTGTTTGGGGGTATTCATTGATGTTGTGGAGGGGCAATAAATTAACATGACAGAGAGAAAGAAGTGTGAGAAGGAGGAGAAGAGGAGTGGTCGGCTACGCGCCGAGGAGCAGGGTGGTGTGTGCTGAAGGGACCTAGTCGAAGAGGTTCTCGCGGTCGGCGTCGAGTCCGTCGTCGGCTCCTCCGTCGGCGGTGTCCTCGGAGGAGACCCAGGAGAGGAAGTGGGTGGGGCGGAAGGCCTCGTTGTAGAACTCGCGCGGGTTGGCGAGGACGAGCGAGTACTTCATGTTGGGGTTGTGCTTGACGCCGGAGAAGTTGTAGTTCCACATGCCGTGCTCGGGGACCATGTAGAAGCCGAGGAAGCGGTCGGAGAGGAGCATGGGCACCTTCTCGTAGAAGAGCGGGGAGTAGCCGGAGAAGTTGTGGGTGTGGTTGTCGCGGTTCTGCTGGCCCCAGGTGTAGCCGGCGGGGGTGAGCTTGTAGGCGGTGAGGGAGCAGGAGCCGGGGGTGAAGGAGACGGTGATGACGATAGCCTTCTCGGCGTCCCAGGCCTTGTTGTCGGTCATGATGCCGGCGTGGGTGATGACGTCGCCGGGCGGGAGCTGCGGGAGCTCGTTGGGCTGGGTGTGAATCCAGCCGAGGGGCTCCATGTCGGCGAGGTACTCGTGCTCGGGGAGCTGGTGGGGCAGGTTGACCTCCTGGTGCGTGCCCCACTGCGGCGGCATGACGATGCAGCGGATCTCCTTGACCATCGGGTTGTCCGGCGGGCTGATGCCGTACATGAAGCCGGCCACCTGCGTGCGGAGGTCGGAGATGGTGATGAACTTCTTGAGCACGTTCTTGGGCAGCACGTAGGTGAAGCCCGTCTCCTTGACGTCGTCCGACGAGACGTAGATGTGGTTGGTACGGAGGTGGAGGTTGGTCGCTGAGATGGCCCGCACGCGCCAGTCCGTCTTGGAGGTGAACATCTTTTGGCCGTAGGGCGAGGTCGTGGTCACGGTGATCTCGTCGCCGTGCACGTTGGTCGTCTTGGTCGTCACCGCCGTCAGCTGGCTGGCCTCCTTGGTCTGCTTCTCGATCTCGGCGATCTGCTGGCGCTGCTCCGACGGCGGCGAGATCTCCATGCCGAGGATGATGTCGCGGATCTCCGACTGCGTGAGCGAGGCCACGTTGACGTTGTTCTTCTTGCCGTAGTCCGAGAGGATGAGGTCCTTGAGCGACACCTCGACCTTGATCCACTGCTCGTCGTTGAGCGAGGGCCAGATGTGGTGCGGCTGCGTGACCACAGTCTTGTCGGGCTTGAGGATGACGCGCGTCTTCTCGTGGTTGACGTGCAGCGAACGCAGGATGAGCACCAGTCGCGAGAAGGCCGTGTAGGACGAGATCGTCTTGAGCCAGTCGTCGTAGATGTTGAAGAGCACCATCTGCGGCTCGGTGGCCTTGAGGATGAGGTCGCCGAACTTCTCGATCTTGAGACACGCCTGGAAGGGCAGCTGGAGCTCGGAGCCCTTGATGACGATGTTGGGGAAGTCGAGCAGATGCACCTCGAGCGGGTCGAGCATGCCCTTGCGCGTGACGATGATCTGCTTGGGCTGCTCCTCGACGGGCAGCGAGCGGATGAGCGCCGCCACCTCCTCGGCCGTCTTCCACTTGGCCAGCTGGCCGAGACGCTTCTGCCCGGCCCACACGGACGTGTGGATGATCTTGAGGAAGAGCTGACCGGTGCGCGGGTTGAAGATGAAGATGCCACCGTTGATGGGCTTGGTCGTCAAGTTACCCTCGAACGTCTTGTGGATGGTGACGCGGTAGACGTTGGTGTCGTCGACGAACCAGATGATCTGGTTGGAGAAGAGCTCGCCATAGTTCTGGGACGACAGGTAGGGCTCGGTGGGCTCGGACGAGTAGAGCTGGAGGCCCTTGCGGATGCGCTCGCGGAGCACGTAGAGGGCCGGGTTCGACTTCATGATCTTGGCCATGGCCTGGCCGAGGAGGGGCTTGACGCCGGTGAACCAGTTGCCGAAGGCGCTGTAGAGGTTGTAGGCCAGGTCGAGCGCGATGAGCACGCCAGTGGGCGACGGGTAGATGCTCATGTTGTCGGTCGTGTAGTCGAGGAACTTGGCGCGCGCGTAGCGCTCGATGTCGTGCGAGTCGTAGTCGCCCCAGCGGAGCTGGACGTCGATCCAGTACTTGGTCGTGTGCGAGTCGAAGACGTCGTTGGTGTCGGTCAGGAGCGAGGGCTTCGACACGGGCCACTTGTACGCGGCGAAGAGGAGCACGTCGGCGCACGACGAGTTCATCTTGTAGGACTTGCGCGGGTGGATCGTCTCCTTCTGCACCGTCTCGATCTCGAGCGCGTCGAGCTCCTGGTCGAACACCTGGCACAGATCCATCACGACGCTCTCGTGGACCTTCTGCCAGAGATGCGCGCGGAAGATCTGGATGAGCGAGATCTTGAGCGTGGGGATCTTACCGTGCATGAAGATGCCCGTCAGGTCGAGCTGCACTTGGAAGCCGACGTAGACGTTGGCGCGGTTGATCGTCGGCGACCACCAGAGCGTGAACCGACGGTTCGGGATCTGGTTGAGACCCGAGCGCTGCGCGTTGGTGAGCTTCTTGTACTTCATCGACTCCTCGAAGCCCGACGCCTTCTCCCAGAAGAGACCTTCCCAAGTCGGGAAGTAGGTGCCCTTGAACAGCGTGTGCTCGAGGATACCCTCCACGCCGCCCAGCGCCTGGATCATGTCCGTTCGGTAGTTGTTGAGGTTCCACAGCTTGCCGTCGTGGCGCTGGTGGGTCCACCAGAACGGGTTCTGCTTGAGGACCTGGTACTGCTTCCAGTCCGTGCGCAGACGCCAGCCCTTGTCGTAGGCCAGCGTGTGGCGGTCCTTCTGGAAGAGCGTGTTGATCCGCGGGATGCCGCGGTCCCACGAGTCCTCGAGGTCCTCGAGCGTGAGCCGCTTGTTCTGCGCGTTGGCCTCCTGTCGCTTGAGCGCGTACTCGGCCCACACGCGCTGCGAGTCGATGAACTCCTGCTCCCACGGCTGGATGTAGCGGTAGAGGTTCGGAATCAGCTGGTCCTCCTCGTGCGACATACCGCTCCGGAAGTGCGTCGTGCCGACGTTGGTCTAGTTAAGTGAGGAGGAAAGAAGAGAAGAAGAAGAAAAGTGAGTCCTACAACCATCACGACACACAGCTGACGAGAAGGAGAGCTCGTACCTGCTTCGAGTAGCGGAGGTCGGACTGAGGGATGAGGACGTGGCCCATCGAGAGCATGCCGAGGCCGCCGAGCTCCTTCGGGGTGTAGAAGACGACAGGCGGGAAGCGCGAGGGCATCTTCGAGTTGAGGCCGATCTTGACGCGGGTCTGGATCTTGTTCTCGCACTTGACGAGGAGGTCGAGCAGCTCCTGGGTGTGGACGGTGGCCTCGCGGTAGTAGGTCATGAGGCCGATGAGCGACGTGTTCCACTTGTTGACGATCTTGGTGAAGGTGGTGGAGCCCGAGGCCATGAGCACCATGCGGATGCGGTTCTCGAAGCGGCCGAGCGACTCCTCGTCGACGCGCAGGAAGGCCTGCGCCGTGCGCTCCTTGGTGTTCTCGTTCTGGAGGTTCCACACGCCGTCCTGCTGGGTGAACTCCTCGTTGAGCGAGCGGCACTTGGGCAGGATGCGGACTTCGAAGCCGCACATGGCGAACAGCAGGTTGGGGTTGTCCTTGCTGTAGACCGAGAGGAACGAGTTGTCCCACTCGATGGTGGTGAGCGAGCGCAGGAGGCGGTTCTTGATATCCCAGAAGACGGCGCGGCCGAGGTTGACGTCGTGCTTCATGAGGCGCATGCGGGCGTCGCGGGGCCAGCACTTCTTGTTGTTGTAGCCGACGATGTTCTCGTTGTTGGGGTCCGGGTGCTCGGTGAGGTAGCGCTGGATGAGCTCCTTGGCCTCGTCGTGCGTGAAGCGGAAGCACATGTGGATGCGGTCGATGTAGCGCGAGTAGAGGCGGATCGGGTGGCGGGTCTCCTCCTCGACGGAGCGGAAGGTGAGGAAGTCGTTGGGCATCTGCGGCGGGCCGGCGATCTCCGAGGCGCGGGTGAGGCCGAGCACGAGGAGGTCGAGCACGAGGCCGTAGTACTGGAAGATGAACGACGCGAACTGGAGGCCGCGGATGAGACCGTACGAGTTGGTGTGGTTCATGTCCTTGTAGTTCATGACCACGTTGTTCTTGGCCGTCATGTAGTCGGCGATGTTGTGGTCGAGGATGAGGCGCAGGAGACGGTTGAGCAGCGTGAGATCGATCTTCTCGTAGACCTTCTCGAGCTTCGTCTCCATTAGCACGACGCACTCGCCCTCGCTCGTGTCCCACACGTTGGTGAGGTTGTTGATGCCCTGGCACCACTTGTAGGTGAGGAGCGGCGGCGGCTCGGTGTCGGCGGGCTTGATCCAGTTGGGGAAGAGGTGACGCTTGTCGGCCTCATACCACACGTACTGGTCGAGGTAGGCATCGGTGATCTTCTCGAGGGGCTCGATGTCGTAGACCGGGATCAGGTAGCTGTAGAGGTCCATGAACTCGATGCCCAGCTCCTTGAAGGCCCGCTGCGTGAGGAGGTGGCGCTTGATTCGCGACAGGGCCTCGTGCGGGTTGTCGTAGGCCTGCTCGACGAGGCCGAGCTCCTCGCGCTGCGACTGGTTGAGCCGGCTCTTGACGCTGTAGGCCTCCTTGAGGTGCTCGAGCGACAGGATGAGCAGCTTCGTGTCGTGCTTGTAGTTGAGCGGCGGGAACGGGATCGGCGAGAACTTGCGGCTCTCGAGCCAGTGCACCGTCGTGGTGTAGATCGCGACGGCCTCCTCGGCGGTGATGTACGGGCCGTCCTTGAGGTAGTTGTGCTGCCGCTCTTGCTCGGCCTTGAGCCACAGCCGCGTGAGTCGACCGAGGTTCTTCTTGCACACGGTCTTGTCGACGGTGGCGCCCCTGCGGATGCGTTCGCGGTTGTAGTGCGCTACGTTGGTCCACCAGTCGGCCTTGGACTTGACGTAGCGCAGGATCATGTTCTCGATCGGCGCCGGCAGGCCGGGCACCTTCCACGGGATGTTGGCCTTCCAGCAGCGCCACGCCTCGCTGAGGTGCTGGAGGATGGTGCGCGACTTGTTGGCCCGGATGCCCTCGGGCATCATGTCGAGGATGTCGTGCATGACCGCAGCCCTGAGCTCGAGATCGAAGTGGCTCTCCACGCGCTGCTTGGTGACGGTCTTGGCGATGCCCTTGGAGTGGCGGCCCTCGAACTGCCTGGCGAGCAGGTTGCCCAGCCACCGCTCGAGCAGCGGCACGACGCCGCGCAGGAAGAAGAGCCACACGCGCCAGGCCGGCGCCCAGACGCCGCAGCCGGGACCCTTGCCGACGGGACCGGTGTTGAAGCGGTAGTAGATGAGGTGCTTGAGGTCCTTGCACATGCGGATCTGGCGCATGAGGCGGTACTTGTATCGGTACATGCCGGTGAGCTGGCCGACGTGCGCGAAGATGTACTGGAGGCCGTCGGCGAGCTGGAACGCGTCGACGTGGCCGAGGCGGAAGTGGACGTTGGCGTCGACTACGAGCTTCGTGAGCCGGAGGATCTCGCGGCACAGATGGAAGGCGTTACCGAAACGCGACTTCTTGCGCTCCTTGGTGGTGAGCGTCTTGACGGGCTTGAGGTTGAAGTTGTAGTCGAGATGGAGGTAGTTGAGGTTCTTGCGGTGGATGAGGAGGTTGAGCATGTTGTAGCCCTGCCGACACACCTGCAGACCGGCCTCCACCCAATCGAGCTCCGTCGACTGGAAGAACTTGGTCGCCGCCAGCGAGCGGAAGAGGTAGCGCTTGTTGAGCGCCTTCGGCGGCCGGTGCTTGAGCTGGTTGAGCACGTAGCACTTGAGTAGCTTCTGGTAGCTCACGCGGACCTTGACCGGGTGGTTCTGCGGGCAGTGCTCCATGTACCACGACTTGACGAGAGGCACGTCCTGCGCGCGCCTCGTGCGGCCCGAGCGGAGGTTGAACGGGCGCGGCGCCCAGTAGAGCGCGATGCCGCTGGCCGTGTTGTCGGTGAAGAGGTCGGTGTCCTTGAGCAGCGGCTCGACGCCCTCCGGCAGCGCGAACGGGGCCTCCTCGTCGTCGAACTCGTCGTCATCGCCGTCGCCGCCGCGGCCCTTCTCGCCTCGCCACGACGCGATGGGGTTGATGAGCGGGTCGAAGTAGAACGCCGGCAGATCGGGGTCGTCGGTCTTGATGTAGACGGAGAGCGGGTGGTGGTAGGGGGTGATGTGCACGCTCCTCGGGCGGTTGTTGTAGAGGTAGGGGAACGCGACCTTGTACTCCGTGCGCAGCTGGTGGCGGATGATGAGTTTGTTGATGTCGTTGAACTCGTTCCAGTCCTCGTCGGCCTCGTCGATGTCGCGGTACATGGGCTCGAATTTGGGGCCGCCGGGGATGGCCATGTTGAGCGCCTTGGCCGTGAAGAAGGACTTGGTGTCGAAGAGGTAGAAGTAGTTCTTGTCGTTGAGGTCGCTGAGCAGCTGGCTGGCGAGACGGTAGAGATTGGCCATGATGGGGAGCGGCAGACGCCAGCTCTTGTAGCTCGGCCCGTTGATGTACTTGGTGTCGGCGAGCGGTCGGTTATCGTACAGCCAATCTTTGACGGGGGCGTCCTCGATCTCCTCGAATTCCATCTGGATCGGGTCGAGCGGCTCGACGTCCATGATGTTGTCGCCGTAGTCGAGCGGCGGCTCCTCGTCGTCGAACGGCGGGAATCGCATGCGCTTGAAATGCCGACGATCTCGCTTCTCGCGCCTCATCATGATCCACATCGAACCCCACTGCGCGATGTAGATGGGCTCGACGACCAGCGGGATCTGGTTGACGAACGTGATGGCGCCCGTAATGTGGTAGAGTACCGGCACGTCGCGCACCTGCTCCCACGGCATCGGCATGTTCTCGAGCAGCTTGAGGATCGCATGCGGCACGTACTTGAGCGCTCCCAGGTACACGCGCTTGTCGTGCCTGAACTTCTTGCTCGACATGTCGCCATGATCCTTGATGATCTTGCGGATGTGCTCGGGGGGCATGTCCTCCTTCTGCGGCTCGACGTGCCCGAATTTCCTCTTCTCTCCATATCGCTTCGAATTGAGCTGATGCCACTTGCGCGACTTCTCCTCCAGCGCCTTGTCGGCGGCAGAGGGTGCGTCGTGCATGTGCACGGTCTCAGTGTCCGCCATTTCTGATGAGATGCCGAGAGATGCGGCCTCGATCAAGAGAAGAAAAAAGAACAAAAGAAATCGAATCTCTACGCGCAGCTTGCCACTACCGCGGCCAGACCCTTCTGTCCCAAAATTTTTCTCGTCTTGAAAGTCCCCTCCGCGAAATTTCCGGGGACGCAAAGGCGCGGAAAAGTTGATTTCTTTTACGAACCAAAACGATCAGACAGCACACAGCACAACACACACGACGGCGAGGGCGCCGGTCATCAGCTTCACACGCAGGATGACGATGATGATGGTGATGCAGCAGAAACGGCGGGAGAAGAGTTTGTGAGAAGTTGTGTGGGCGAAAAGCTGTGGAAAGAGAGAGAGCGAGCGTGCGACAAGCTTGGACATTCATTCTGGAAGGAAACGCGTTCAAAGAGCGGCAGCGGCAGGGCTCAGGGAATGCGGTAGACGGCCACCGTCAGGTTGTCCTCGTCGCGGATGAAGATGTTTCTGTACAATGGGCGAAGACAGTGAGTATCGAAGGCTGGTGGGCCAAGAGAAGGTGCACGAGGAGACGCGACGAGGAAAAGAGAGAAGGCAACGCGTCTAGAAGGAGAGAAAGAGCGCAAGAAGGCGCCTTCGCGTACGTCGACTCGGTCTCAATGCAGATGGTGGGCTTCTCAGAGTCGCTAGGGGCAAGCTCCCTGGCGCGGTTGGCCAGAGATCGGATGTAGCCGGATGCAGAAGCGTTGGCGCTGCCCTTGGCTGCAGCGAGCGGGTCAGGAAGGGAGAATCGCAGGAGATGGAGGAAGGCGAGTACCGCTCACGCAAAGACCATTCTGATCGGTGCTGCTCACGCCAACGACTCCACTTTCGTGCAGCCTTGAGTGGTCGTTGTGCCAATTAAAATTGGGGCATCAGAAAAATTGATGGGTTTGCGTTGGTGTTAGAGATTGGTGGAGATTGGGGGCGTACAGGTTGGTCATCGCCTTCTCGAAAGAGCCGTCCAAGAATCCATTACCGGCCATTTTGCTTCAATTCTATTTTTATTTTCTATCGCAGAGCCGAAAAAACAAAAGAAAAACCTCCCCTGCCCAAAACGCGCAGGAAAGCTGTAACCCTTGCATGCGTGGCATTCCTGTGTTCCTGCTTATTTCTTCACACGTAAGTCCGTGAATCAAAGCCAAGGGGGGCGGGGTACCGGAGGTGCTCTTTGTTTCCGACCGTCTACAGCGAAGCGTACAAAAAGGTGCGTTGTGCTCTACTCGCGCTCTCTCGGGATCTCTTTCCTCTCTCTTCTTTCATCTAGCAATGTTGGATCGAGTGTGTTCTCTCGTTCCTAGTCGCTCTTCGCCCTCTTTTCTGTGTTGCCTTCGCTGAGATCTCGATTCGAGTAGCGACGCACCAGATTTTTCCTCAGTTCTTCCCTTCTTCCCAATTTTCCTGCGTTCCGACGATCTTCCCGAGAAATTGGACCATTGGATGGGTGGAGGTATAAAAGACATCAACTGACCTTGGCTTCCTTCACCAACAACGTCAACAACAACAATCAACAGTTCAATCATCAACATGGATCAGGCTAAACTCAGCGAGCAATTCGACAAGGCTGCCGAGGGTGGTGAGCGCTCCGGTGCTGGCTACACCGCTACCTACGAGACCGTCGAATCCGATGTCGAGCCCATCGCCGACTTCGACAGCATGGGCCTCAGGGATGAGCTCCTCCGTGGCATCTACGCCTACGGTTTCGAGAAGCCCTCGGCCATCCAGCAGCGCGCGATCGTGCCGCTCTCCCAGGGCAAGGACATCATCGCCCAGGCCCAGTCCGGTACCGGCAAGACTGCCACGTTCGGCATCGGTATCCTCCAGCAGATCGATCTGGCCGGCAAGGACGCCCAGGCCCTGATCGTCGTGCCCACCCGCGAGCTGGCCCAGCAGGTCCACCGCGTCATCCAGGCCCTTGGTGCCCACATGAACATCAAGGCCCACATCCTCACTGGAGGCACCCGCGTCGATGACGACAGGCGCATCCTCCGCGATGGCGTCCACGTCGTGGTCGGTACTCCCGGCCGCATCTTCGACATGATCACGCGCGGCGAGCTCATTGCCGAGAGGATCAGGACCTTCGTGCTCGACGAGGCCGACGAGATGCTCTCCAAGGGTTTCGAGGAAATCATCAGGGACATCTTCAAGACGCTGCCTCACAACGTGCAGGTCGGCATCTTCTCGGCCACCCTGCCCCCCGAGTGCCTCGACATCACCAAGCGCTTCATGAACAACCCCGTCAACATCCTCGTCAAGCAGGAGGAGCTCACCCTCCAGGGTATCAACCAGTTCTACGTCAACTGCGAGCGCGAGCAGTGGAAGTACGAGACGCTCTGCGATCTCTACAACGACATCAACATCACACAGGCCGTCATCTTCTGTAACGCCAGGAGGAAGGTCGACTGGCTCACCGAGAGGATGACCAGGGACAACTTCACCGTCTCGGCCACCCACGGTTCCGTCGACCCCAGCGAGAGGAAGAAGATCATGGAGGAGTTCAGGACCGGCTCGAGCCGAGTTCTCATCACCACCGATCTGCTCGCCCGCGGTATCGACGTCCAGCAGGTCTCCGTCGTCATCAACTACGACCTCCCCCGCAGCAAGGAGAACTACCTTCACAGGATCGGTCGCTCGGGCCGTTTCGGCCGCAAGGGTCTCGCCCTCAATTTTGTCACCCAGGACGATCTCAAGGATCTCCGCGATCTCGAGAGGTACTACGACACCGTCATCGAGCCCATGCCCGTCGACGTGGCCTCCTACCTGTAAGCTCCTCCAGCTTCGGCCTTCATCTTCTCGCCGCGCGCGGCCGATGCGACACCCACGTCGGTGATGACTCTCCGATAATCTCTCGATCTTCGATTTCGGCGGTCTCTCCATCATCATCTTCTTCGTCTACCATCGGCCGATGCTCAGCGGACGGCGAGGGTCGATCTCTTGCGAGCTTAGGGCAGCGTGGTTTCTTCAGTGGCTGAGCTTTGTAACGCGTTACTAGTTCGGAAGGAAACCAAAAATCAAATATAAAAATCGAAATATTCAAAATCAATCTCTCCTTCGTGTGTGGCGAGTTGCGTTCGGCCGAAGAGAGTGCCTCTCCAGTCTTGTTGTTCATCTCGTATGTACAACCTGCTTTGTGCAGCGTCTAATTGTCCTTCCTTTTCCACGTAATCGCTTGAGCGATCATCTTCCACGCTGGCGCGCCGTTGATGAATCTTACCTGCCCAAATTCAGTCTTGCACTGTGGGCAAACAGGCTCCG
>CDFE01061475.1:0-18053 GCA_000826465.1 Acanthamoeba mauritaniensis | reverse complement strand
CCTAACCCTAACCCTAACCCTAACCCTAACCCTAACCCTAAACCCTAACCCTAACCCTAACCTCCTCCTCCTTACTCTTCTTCTTCTTCTCACCCTTTCTGATTGAAGGAGATGGCTTGAGTGAGGACTCCTTCCTTGTGGACCTGGTCACGTTTGTCGTCTTCATGGTGGCGTTGCCGTTCTCTTTCTTGGCCATGGTTGTGTCACCCGAGTCACTGCCGTTTTCTCTGTCGTGTCGCTCATTGGGCACGGAGGAAGGTGAGGAGGAGGAGGAGGAGGAGGAACGAGGCCTGGGAGGAGTGACTCCCATTATCTTGCTCTTTCCCATGGTAATGCTGCTGCACGCTTTTTTTTTCCGAGTGACGCACGTCTATTGGTAAAGTGAGTTGTGTTAAACAATGACCCACCACTGGGCATGCCGTCTTTTATACGTTTTTTTTTACGATGATCCCGAGCCTTGCGCTTCGCTGCAACCGGTGGTTTCGGTGGCTGTGGGGCCTGCGACATCTTTCCAAAACAATAAGGATGCTTCAGATCCCCTGCATCCACATGTCAGCGAAGTGATAAATTAAATGCTTTACATAGCGAAGGTGTGTGTGTTTATTTTTTTGGTCCAGACCAGTAAAGTTCGCCACGGTGCGATTAAGGTGTGAACTTTCTCCCGATCTCGCTGGTCGAGTGAAGTGAAGAGAAATCACCAAATTCCCCTCTCTCGGCAATGGCTTCCGAGGCCTTCATGAATGCCGTCCACGCTACACGGGCAAGGGCCGACCCGACGCTGATCCGACGAGCCCCAAGATTGGCTATGTCCTTTACGGAGAGACCTAGGTCAGATGAAACGAGTATGTTCACGGGATGCGGAGCCACTGCTTCGATCACTGCCTTGATTGATTGGGCACCGGCCAGACCTGGAGCATAAAGCACGTCCGCACCGGCCTCTGCATAGGCCTTGAGGCGGGAGATGGATTCCTCCAGTGCGTTGTTGTGGCCAGTGAGGAAGCACTCGGCACGAGCAGTCAGCACCACTCCCGTGCCGGATGGCCTTTCACGCCGCTCGCACTCTTGCCACAGCGGTGTCCAGGTCGAACAGTGGTGCTGCAGGGTCTCCCATGGCGTCCTCGATGGAGAGTCCCGCCACTCCAGTGTCGACGCACAGCTTTACATTTGCAGCAAGCTGGTCGAGATCGGAAGCATAGCCTGACTGAAAGTCGGCGTTGACAGGGAGGTCTGTGGCAGTGACGATCTCTCGAAGGTGTTGGAGGATGCGGTCGAGGGTGAGGGCGTTGGGTGTGTCAGGGACTCCCTGAGTGAAGCCAAAGCCTGCACTTGTGCTGGCCAGAGCAGGAAAGCCCAGACCTTGCAGAAACTTTGCGCTGCCAACGTCCCAAGGATTGGGTATGACGAAGCAGCATGATTTGTGAAGGCTTCGAAACCACGCTCGCTTTTGCTCTACCGAAGAAGACATGACCACAAGAAGAGAGTGATGATGATGGAGAGAGCAGAGGAGGTTGTGGGCAGGAAGAGTGAATAAACAGTTGGAGAGGGTGAAGAAACTGCTGGAAGAGTTTCTCGAGAATCACCATATTTTCTGTATGACGAAGCAGCTGGGCCACCAATCACCAGCGAGAAGCGTGTGACACCGAGTGACATCGGAGATCTGCGATTGAAACAATTATATAAATGCAACTAAGGGAGATCGTCACCTTTCTTACCCTTTTTTGGCTCGTCCTATCTTGGAGTTGCGTATTTCTTCCTCTCCCCTTGTCCTATATACAGTCCGTTTTTTTCATCACTTGATTTTTGTGAGTGAACATCTCCTGTACATGAACGACTCATACAGTGGTGGTCATAGTTTCGTTGTCATCCCCTTGCTGAGATGATTGTGACAACAATGGAGGCGAGGAGTAGCACTTGTTCGCGCATATCAATGCCACCGCAAGTATCATGAGGAAGTAGGAAAGGGTCATGACACCCAACAGGGAGATGTCCCTACTGTTGGTGACCACTTTTGCAAACGGTCCGACTATGTACACGCCCGTGAGCAGGCACGTGTAGACAATGAACGCAATCTGATACACTACGAACACAGTCCACGTCGCGGTGACAGGACGCAAAGGGAGGCACATCGATACCGAGGTGTAGAACATGAGCATGAAGATGTACACGGTGAGGAACAGTAGCGTGAATAGCGTGAATATGGAATCCATCTGCCCTTGTATGGACAACATGAGAATGGCAATACTCGTGATTGCCTGGTGGGACGAGTCCCTCAGGATGTTGATTCTGGTTATGGAGTGAAATGAATGCATCCTTCTTCTCGACGAGATGTCGCCTTCATCATTGCTGCTGCTGCTACTGCTACTGCAGGTCAAGTATGTCACCTTTCCTGTCACGAGGTTGACCTTTTTGATGATGACGAGCAGTATGGCCATGGCCTCAGGGAGAGGAAGCGTCACAAGAGAGATGAGGAAATAGGTGGAGACGCCATAGTAGCTTGCAATTGCAGTTTGCATCACGGTTGCCATGTAGGAGTACCATGCAAGCATTATTGTGAAAAACTCGATGACGATCTTTAGGTAGAACGTGACGTGATCCTTCGCCTTCAACTTTACCTTCCACGAGTTGTTCATGTCAATGTGTTTGCCTCTCACCCGCTTCAGCTTCTTTATCACTGGGTCCAACGAGGCGTACATCACTACTCCATGATGATGGGTTGTTTTGTTCGGGTTCTTCTGCTTTGCGCCTTTCCACCACTCGGTACCGAAGTCCTCGGGAGGTGGTGAATCAGCATTCAACATGACAACGTCTTCAACATCACCATCATCTTCGTTGACGATGGTACCTCTGCGTCAGCGTTGCTTGCTGCCGTTGCCCTTGGAGATGATTGTTTTCATTGTCCTTCGTGTTGGCACCACGTTACCGCTTATGGAGCTGGCCGTCATGGGCCACCTTATAAGGAGCACCTCGAGTACGAACATGATGGCCAAAGTCTCGGTGGAGAGCACTTTCAAGACCGTGTGTTCGTAAATGATGGCGTCCGCACGCCCCGGTCGTATGTTGGCGCGCAGGCTGTACGAGGTGCCCTTGCCAAGGTGTATGACCGTTCCATTGGCAGTGGCATTGCCATCATCGGGTCTCATGATGACTACCGCTGAAGTTGGCACGTGGAAATGGCCATATCCCACTACCAAGTCGTCCGACGACACGGTAAGGAGGAATGGAGGTCTCGCTCTTTGTTTCCACATACTTCCGATACACCTCTGATGGTACTATCGTGTACTTGGTCTGGAGGGATGCATCCAAGACGTAACGCTGGCCGAAAACGATGGACTCCACGGTGCAAAACGAGCGGGCCGTCGTCGCGGGCACGCCGTCGTAACCGCCATCGCTGTAGACCGTGGCCTGGCCGCGTGTCTCGCTGGCGAGGCACGACAGGTAGACTGGTTGCCGTCCGCCGTCCTCTGCGGCCTTGGCTGTCTGGTGGCTCATCGTACCCACTCTGACAGACCCCGCACCCAGCTCCACGCTCGGCCATATCAGCCAAAAGGGGCTCCCCCTTCCCATGCCCAATGTGCCATCACAATCTATGCAGTTGTTCAGGGACAGGGAGATGTCACCATCCTCGCACACCGGCACACGCATCGACAGACCGCCGACCTTTACCACGTTGGTGCCGGCAACGGAGATCAAGCCCAATACAACGAAAGGTGCCGGAGGCTCCCCGCGAACGGTCGAAAATGTGGTGCTGGACGCGATCGTTCCCGGTGATACGCGTGTCATGTATGTGGTGAAATCGATCACAAGGCGCAGGGCCTTTGGCGGCGTCCCCACTTCCACCACGGCCACTTGATAGATCTCGTTCTTGTATCGTCCCTGCATGGTGGTGCTAATCTCGGAACTCGATGACTCGTAGTCCTTCGAGGCGTACTCCATTCCATCGCACACCGTGGAGGAAACCAAAGAGATTAATAGTAGTAGTATGATACTGCTGCAGTAGTAGCAGCAGTGAATCACCATCACCAGCTCTTCTATGCGTGCGTAAAAATTGAGAAAGGCAAGAGTATAATAGATACGTAGATTGAATATCAACGCACACAATCCAAGGAGACGGTGGGGGGGGGCGGTCAGAGGCGCACAACAAAGCAAGTGGACCTTTTATACTACCGAATATAGGCCAAAACAGCAAACAGGAAAAAAACGAAGAGGGTGTGACACACGCATGAGAATGAGCAGGAATGGCGGGCACGAACACTACGAAGGCTTTGATGTGGTGGTCGGGTTGAAACCGCTCACTGACCTTCCGCACCATGCAAGAGTGGCAATACAGCAGGGCGCGCGTGTAACACCTTACGCCTCCGAGAAGAAACATCGATACAATGGCACTGTGGAGGTGATTGACCATCACACCTCTGCTCATTTCATCGGAGAAATTGTCGACAATGTTGGAAACTACGACGACGGCGATGACGATGTCAACAGTAGTAGCAGCAGCAGCAGCATCGATGTAGAGCAACAATACGCAACTGACAAGGGTCGCGTATGGGTTGAATACGACAATGATGATGATGATGATGATGACAACGACCTCAGAGGCCTATCCTCGGGAATCGTAGACTTGGATCACAACAACAACACCTCTGGAAAGTCGTTTGAAATCGTGATGGAGAACATGGGAGACGGTAGGAAGGCCGTCATAAGGTGGACGCACACGCTCCTACTGGTTGTAAACGCCATAGCGGCTGTCCTGGCATGCCTGCCAGTGACAGTGTTTGAAACCAAGATGTACCAGTCGGTCCCCCATAGGACTGACCCAGGCAGTGTAGGCTCCAAACCCGCAGGAAAGGTGTACAACATGGCCATCGTCATCATCACGTTGTTCCTGACAGCGTTCATGCATCTTCTGGGAACGCTGGCTTCATGGAACATCGCGTACATGATGGACCCCTATTTTGACTCGATATCGAAATGCACAAACGTGCTGTTCTGGGTCCACAACACTGTGACCTTCCCCTTGATCATCACTGCCGTGTCAATCGCCATTGGCGTGGCAGAAGTCACGACCATCTCGTTACTGTTCATCGTCTCCTTCGCCACATGCGTCATGTGCAACCTGATCGATGCCAACCACCATTACGTGTCCTCCCTGGCCATGGCGGGCAGGGTCAAGTTCAGGTGGTGGGACGCCATTGGCACCATTCACGTGCCCATCATCGTGGTCATCCTCATGCACGTGGCCATATGGTGCGTCCCCATCACGTACCAAGGCGTTTCAGCATCGGAGGGGACCGGCGAGGCGTGGGCGGCCGCTTGTGTCTACATCGCCTTCATTTCCCAGTCCGTGGCCATAATCGGCAACTTTGTTGCGTCCATCGTGGTCGGCCTGCCTCGATGCTGCTTCCCCTACCTCACCTATTCTCTGTTCTCCTACTTTACAAGCACGGTCCTGAACATCACTGTGGCGTACGTCATCTTTTTCTCCAACCTGGAATAACGAGAGAAACAATAAATTATCATGATCATGAAATCTACACATTTTTGTTGTTGTCGTGTAAAGAAGTCTTTTTCTTCTCTGTATGGTGTATGTAGATGCTTCAGCTCCTTCTCCTTTCAAGACAATACAGTCAACTGTGATTGTGTTTCTTTTATATATATCACCTTCGCTGGCTATTGGCCTACATGATCATCATCCAACAAGTGTGTTACCCATCTTCTTCTTTCAAGACGTGGAATCTTTCTCTTCTCCTCTATCTCTCTCTTCTCCTCTGTATATGGCCTACCTGCTGATGACTCATCTCCTTCTCGTATCAGGAAAATGAAAAAAGAAAATTGTTTGTATTTAGAAAATCAAAGGAAATGTTCTCATCTCATGGCGCTTTGCTGACGTGGCACTCCTCCCCCTCCGCAAAACGCCCCCTCCCCCCTGCCTTGCCAGGGCGGAAATATAGTCGACTTGTTTTCACATTCCAATAAATGGTTTTTGGGCGTGGATATTCTCTGAAGACGGGGAAAAACCGACGGCGAGAGGAACACTCTTGCACTTTTTCCTGTCGGACAACAAACAAACCTAACAGCACTTTTTTCCTGTCTTACAACAAACAAACCTAACTGCACTCACAGAAGGCAATGCACCACCAAGGAAATCTTTGAAACAAATGAAAAAGATGGCGACAGCTACGGCGGAGGTCAGCGGCATCATTGCACGAGCGCTGATGCTGGTGGAGAAGGTGCAGGGAGCCGGCCAGCACAAGGTCGATGCCTCCCATGATTCCTTTCACGTCCTCCGCGTTCTCGCCACCGCTCGTCGACTTGTACCGCCCCCCCCCGGTCTTTTGTGGTCCTCGCCACTACTCACTGGAGGGCTGGAGGCAGGCCGACGAGGAGCGATGACGCGGCGTGGCGGTCGACAAGACAGTGGTGGACTTGGCTGCTGTCCTACACGACGTCGACAATTGGAAGTATCGCGCGCCCACTCATGACCCCTCCCTGTCACACGCTCAAGTACGCAACATACCACTGTCTACATCTTACACAGTGTGCCATCAAGCATGTTGATGACTGTATGTGTGTGTGTGTGTGTTGTGTGTCGTGTGGCATATGGGCAGCAATTTCTTGAGGGTGAAAAGGAAGTGACAGAGGAGATGCGGCACGCTGTGCTGGAGGTGATCCGGAACATGGGCTTCAAGGAGCAGCTGTCCAGCAGTGGCCAGCGTGATCATGCTGTGCTGCTTCGGCCAGAGTTTGCCATTGTACAGGATGCAGGTCAGCCTTTGATCCTGGTGATGGTGAGCGGTGTTGTAGCTGACTTGCTCATCGCCTATGGATCGTCTCTTTGCAGACTGCTTGGACGCAATCAGTGCCATTGGAGTTGCGCGCACCTTCACCTTCTCAGGCACAAATCGTACACTCCATATCCACCCACTCCTAGTGCACACCTGGTGACCCACATTTCTTTGACCTCTCTGTTTCTCCTCTTGCACAGGACCAGGTACACCATTGTATGACCCATCATGCCCTCCACATACCACAATGACAAAGGAAGAATACATGTCCAAGCCCAATGGCTCAGTCATCAAGTAATCTCTCCGCACTGCGCATGAAGCACGCACACGCACATACGCACCTAATTCTCTTCTTTTCACCAGTCATTTCCATGAGAAGCTGTTGAAGCTGAAGGACATGATGAACACCGAGACTGGAAAGCGCATGGCTGAGAAACGGTGCTCTACCACACCCATCCCCCCTTGAGATTGCCATGACTTGTAGTGTCACACATGCTCACACCACGGCCCTCCACTAGGCATGCATTCATGCTGCAGTTCCTGGACCAGTTCAACAATGAGTGGAATGGTGACTCTTGAACAATCACCACCACCGTCTGCCTCTTGGCATTGGTCATTGCAGAGTGTGTCACATTCAGTGAAAAAAAAAGAAAACAAGGAAAACACTATATAGAGTGCTGCCTTCAGGAGAGTATTCAGATGATGAAGCCAACTGGTCACGCTGCGGTGGTGGCCACCTTGGTGGTGTTGGTTGCCCTTCTCTTCGTTGCGGCGGATGCACAGCATTCCCACTCCCATTTGCACGGGGGCGGGGCAGCGCATTCGCACTCCCATTCCCATTCCCACTCTCATACACACAACCACAACCACCATCATGACCACAACCATGAGGTGCATGACAACATTGCCGAAAAGCTGGAGCTCCAGCTTGATGGACGAGCAGCAGGAGGCCCAGCAGCCCGCTTCTTCATTCAAGGATTACGTGCAGACCATTTAAAGAGAAACCATTAAATTAAAAACATTTGAGGAATGTGTAAACAAGTCAACAATATTTCCGCGCCAGAGCAGGGGGGAAAGAGAGGGGGGAGGGGGGGCTGTCTGTTGCTGAAGGAGTGCCACGTCAGCAAAGCGATCCGATATGAGAACATTTCCTCTTCATTTTCATTATACGAGATACATTTTTTTTCATTGTACGAGATGCATTTCGTATTATACTATTACTATTATACTATTATACTATTTCATAACTTGGCTTCCTGTTTTTTTTTGTATTTTTTTTTAAACATCAGCTCAGGCTGGTCCGCGTTACCATATCCCGTCGCCCTTATCTCTCTCCTCTTGTCGGTTGTCATCTCATCAAAGCCCGGAGGCTCAGGGCATGGGTACGCTCCCTTCATTCAATCATCTACGTACATTGCTGTGTCAAGAGGATTCCAGTTGAACCTGCCTCCAAAAAAACGCAAGTGGTGCAAGGCGAGCACCCTATAAAATACAGGCCTCCTTGCACACACTTTTCTCAATAGCAATACCCCACCGCTCTACACCTCACCCTCTAAAGACTAGACAGCCCACTTGGCCGAGCCCTACAACCTAATGGGCCAAACCCGCACACCAGGCAGGACTTTGAAAACTTTGTTGGAAAAAAAACAAGCAAGGGTGTGTTGTGCACAGTAAGGTACAGTGTCAGAAGGGGTGGTTGAGGTCGTAGAGGAACTGCGCGGTCTGCTCGACGAACTGGGTTTTGTTGAGCTGCACGAAGGACGAGCACCCCAACTCGTACACTGACACGACCGTGCTCTCCAAAAGCTCCTTGGCATCGACCTGGGCCTCGAAGAAGGTTCTCTGGATGGCTGGGTTGGCCTTCAGGCACATCCACGCGAGCTCCGGGCGCTTGCCATAGTACGACCTGAACAGCGGGTTCAGCATGAAGTAGAGGATCACCGGCACGTCTGGCACTTCCAAGAACTCTGCAAAGATCTCGAAGATGTTGGCCTCGGACTCGACCGCCAGGCTGTGCGCCATCGGGTAGACCAGGGGGTAGTGCTGGCCGTTGTAGGTCATGTTCATGATGTGCTCGAAGGGGTTGCCCAGCGTCATCCAGCGCCACAGCTCGACCTGCTTGTGGAAGACGAGGGTCAGTGCGGCAAGGTTGGTCCTGTCGGCCTTGATCAGCTGCATGATGAACACGGCGTCGGGCATGTTGAGGCTCGCCAGTAGTTGAAAGTACTGCATGAACTGTGCCATGAATGTCTGGTTTCCCCGCAGCTGAGCGAAGAGGGGATAGCGCGGGCTAATGATGGACGGCAGGTCGTGACACGATGCTGTTTGTACTGGCGCCGCTGTGTGCCAGCCAAGCAGCAGGAGGCAGCCAAGCAGGAGGAGGAGAGAGACAGGCAAGCACTCAAGCGTCATCCCCATGGTGTTGGCTCCGGCGTGGGTCAAGAGAAGAAATGGGAGAGGAGAAAATAGAAATAAAGAACCGGCAGGGGGTTCCCAGCAGCAGTAAGCCCACCTGAGGTCGAAAGGTCCCAACTTCTTTCGCCCAGTCGGCGAAGCGCACTTCACCTGTCTCCAAGGATACTTAGGAATGATCGGAATCCTGTAGAGCCTCTGCACCACTCCCTCTCACTTTTGAATTTCAGGTTTTGATTTAATGGCACTGGATTGGTGCGAAGCTCAATAGCAGTCCGATCGTTCCAATCGTCCAGAAGTGCACCACTGCTGTCAGCTCTGGAGAGTGCAATTTTGGGCCAGGGGCCACCGAAGAAGTTCTCGTTTCCCAAGACACCACCCTTAAGGATCAGGAGGTCGCTGAAGCGGAAGGGAAATGGCGAGGGGAGCAGCGACGAAGGGGAAGGAACCCCTGCTGGAGCCGCGCCGCCTGACGACGTCATGCGTCAGGTTTTGCTGACCGAGCTGACCGAGCTGAAGCGTCGTGTCGCCACGATCGGAGCGGCTCCTGAGCCTGGAGAGGGCGTCGAGCAGCTCGCTGAACTCCACGATGAGCTGGTGCGCGAGCGCCAAGCTAAGAAAATCTATCCTGAGATTGCGAGTTTGAGAAGGAACGCGATCAGCAAGACTACGATGCGCTGAAAGACGTTGCCTGTCTCCTCAGCCACATCGAGGCGGACACGCTTCCTGTTGATCAGCAGGAAGCTCTTGCCAAGGCTCTCAAGCGCATGGAGGGCTCTTGAACTGGGCTTTATTTGTGGCTCAAAAAAATGATCTTCGCCCATGATCCTATTAGCGAAGATTCGAGTATGCCAATGGGAGTGGGGCGGCATTGGCGCGTGCGGCGTCCCACATCCTGTTTTTGGAGAACTATGCCCCTGGGGCATGCTCGCTCCTGTACATAAAAGCCGACAGCAGGTACACACCATCACTCAACCAACAACCAACAACCACCAACATCAAGATGAGAAACTCCTACCTCTTGCTTGGCACAGCGCTGGTACTGATGGCACTCCTGTTCGGCAGCGCCCTGAGCCAGGAGGCTGCCGGATACTACCCTAACAACCCCTCGAAGTCATGTATGTTTGTTATTCTCATGACTTGGCACGCCTTTTTGCCTCAGATGGCGTCTCACCCACCCCGCACCAGGTGTGATCGAGGTGCTCAGCGATGTGCCGGCCACGATGACCACTGGACCTAATTTCATTGCCGGTTGGACCAAGACCTTCTTCGTGCCAGGACGATGCCAACGTGCTGGTCCAGCGTCCTTCAGTGCAACTGCACTCACCGCAGGTGCTAAGACCTTTAAGCTGTTCATTGACAACCAGGAAGTGGGCCAATCTACCTTCTTCTTCGCCGCAGTGACAATTGGCATCCCTCTCACCATCCCCACCATCCTGGCGAGTGTTGAGGACCTTGACAAGGGCACCCACATGCTCAGTATCCAGATTCCGGCCGGGACCAAGGTCACTGCTGGTGAAAACTGGGCCTCCGTGGTGGTGACCATCTGCCCCAACTGTGCCGACTGCAAGCATGGTCATGATGGTGGCAGTAAGGGTTGCTGCTGCTTCATTGAGAGGTTTTTCTCCTCACTCTAATCATCACTGCATCAGCCACCCTCCCCACTCAACTGTTTGTAACCTCCTTCTCCTTTCAAGACAATACAGCCAACTGCAATTGTTTTTCTTTTAATATCACCTTCACTATTGGCCTACATGATCATCACCCAACAAATGTGTTACCCATCTTCTTCTTTCAAGACATGTAATCTGTCTCTTCTCCTCTATCTCTCTCTTCTCCTCTGTATATGGCCTACCTGCTGATGACTCACCGCCTGATCTTGTATCAGGAAAAGAAAAAGAAATTTGTTTGTCTTAAGAAAATAAAAGGAAATATCCTTGTCTTGGTGCAGTTTGCTGACGTGGCACTCCTCCTACACCAACTGTCCCCCCTCCCCCCTGCTCTGGCGCGGAAATATTGTCGACTTGTTTACACATTCCTAAAATGCCTTTAATGAAAATAACGAGGAAAATGTGTCTTGTATAAAGAATATAAAGAGGAAATGTTCTCATCTTGGTGTAGTTTGCTGATGTGGCACTCCTCCAGTGCAAAATGTCCCCCCTCCCCCCTGCTCTGGCGCGGAAATATTGTTGACTTGTTTACACATTCCCAAAATTCCAATCCAAAAAAAACAAATTTTTGGCGTATTTCCTTTCTTGTGTTTTTTGATTATTGTTTTTTATGTGTGGTGTGTGTGACTGCTATCTCCGTGGACAACAAAATTCTGTAAGGTTGTATCTGTTTATGAGTAGCTCCACTTGTTCTCTGTTGTTGAGGCAGAAGCTGGTTGTCAGATTCATTATGATATGTTCCCATTCGTTGCAGTTGGTGTAGGCCATCATTATGACACTGAAGAGCACGAGGGAGGCCGAGAGGAGAAGCAGGTATACATGGAGCGCGTGGCGATGAAAGATCACTGCAAAGAAGGGGGCCAATGTGCAATGGGCACATGACTGTTGCCATTGGCAGCGCTGCCCAACCTTTTTGTGTTGCCTGCCCTTGGCCTGATGCATGCCCACTAGGTTCTAGGTGTTGTTTGTGTATGTGTTGTCTCTCGTTTTGTTGTTTTGTCCTTGCCTCTTGGCCTATCACAGAATTTCCTTTTATAGGAGGAGCTTTTGTGTACATGCCCACAATCCATAAAACACTGGTGTAACTTTTCTTTTTTATTGTTCCACGCGCGCCATTCAAAGCAACAAAAAAACAACAACGCACAACCAAACAAGTCGCACCAACCAGATATGAACTCTCCAGCAGCTACGCAACCCCACTCTGGCAGTAGCACCCCCTCTTCATCTCCTTCATCCATGGTGACGAGGCACCCGTCTGGCGGTGGCTACCGTTCAAGACTCGGGAGGATGAGGCAGCTCAAGTCGCAGATCAACACCGAGACGACTCTCAGGAGCAGCACCAGTTATGTCAAGGGCCTCCAGTCAGCTCCCAACCCAGACAGGTGTCATGCCACGGCTATTTTCCTCACAGCAATCGAACCTTCCAAGACGGCCAATGCCACGTCCAACCACACATCACAGAGCGTTCTTGTCATGCTCGGTTCTCTAAACAATGTCATGCAGCACGACCCCAACAGGAGGGTGGAGGTCTACAAGGATGCGGCAACAAGGGATGTCAGCTTCATGAGGCTCTATTCGCGCATGAGCGGGAAGTGGCTCAAGGACCTCCCGGAACCAGAGAGGAAGCAGCTACACGCACGCAAGATGCACTACAGGGACATCGTGAAATTCACCACGAGTTACATCTCAGGCACCATAGACAAGAAGACCATCGTGCCCAGAGACATCATCAAACTCTCTGACATCAACGTCACGGCCACCGAGCTCCAGATCGAGAAACTCGACCATTACGACCACAAGGGCGACTACCTGGGTCCTCCCACCTCCTCCTCCTCCTCCTCCACTTACGATGGCGGCAACGGTGGAATGGACATAGCAGGGGCAGCAACGGAGTCCCAGCACGGCTGCATCATGACGCTCCCGCCCGACAAGATCGACCCCTCCATCATCTACAGAGGCATCACCGAGAACCATAACATCACAGAGACCGTCAAGAATCCGTACAAGCGTCGTTCCATTGGCGAGCCTCTCAACCGGCAAAACCCCTTTGACTACACGCTGTGGGCCAACTTTGCAGCGGCGACGCCTCTCCCACCCGTCAGCTACAGGCACCTGGAGCACGAGTTCAAGAACAACAGCATCTTCATGACAGATGTGAACAACCTGGGGCGCCATTCCATGTCTTCAAGGGGGGCATTCTCGCCCATGCACACATACACACTCAATGTCAAGGGTGCAATCTCTCTCAGCGCCATAGTTCGTTGACAACGACGACCTTGCCAGTTCATTGACAGGAAGCGCGAGCGGAGCGAGGCCTCCTCACACAATGAGAGGCAACACCTCCAACAAGGATGATGAAAGGACGTGTCTCTTGGAGGTCATTCCTGCCAAGCACTCAGCCACTGGCAACATGGACGAGCTCAACAAGACCCTTTACTACATGCCCATGTACGACAAGGCCAAGAGCAAGAACATCACCACGCTCGGCCTGCGCCTCATGTGCAGCTGCCTGCAGCAGAGGGATAGCAGGTCCGTCCCCATCATGGGCCACGTCCAGTTCTTTGTCTACGCCGAGAGCATGCGACGCATGTTTGCCATCAACTTCAAGGCCACCAGTCAGGAGCTGTTCCCTCACATCATCAAGCTCGTCAACTTTGTGTTTATCTGCGAACTGGACAAGAAGGACAAGATGAGGAAGGAGAACACTGGTGGCATGCAAGCTTCTTACGACGACGACACTTACTATAGCAGCAAGGAGTTTCTCAACCAGACTTCCACACTGGAGAAGCAGTTCTACGCATCGGGTGAAGTTGTGCAGGGCGGTGCTTCATCATCATCGTCATCGTCGTCATTGTCGGGATCTACAGAGGCGGCACCTTTGGACAACATGGCCGTTGTTCCGTTCGAATCGGGAGGCATCAGAGAAGCAGGCAGTGGTGGTGGACAGCAACAGCAGCAGCAACGTTCTTCAGTCCCCTTTGGCTACACCAAGTTGAGCAAATATGTCAACCCTCTGGACGCCATCACAAACACCATGGACGAGAACCAAGATCCCACTGCCAAGAAGGACATCAGGATTCACATCAACAAGCCATCATTCAGACACGCGTTCAAGGTGAGGGCCGGTTACTCGTCAGCCGTGGACATCTACACGCAGATCAGCATCCCCGTCAAGAAGGAGACGGCACATGCTCTCACCATCAAATACAAGTCCGGTTTGCTGTCCGCGGAGGACAGGGACCCCGCCATGGAGGAGATGTGCAACTACTTTGATTCAATCCTCTCAAGGTCAGGTGCCATGTGCCTGAATGAGTGCGCCAGCGTGGCCCTCCTGACCCATTACAAGGGCGTCCTGGAGAACCAGCCGTGCAGCTACCACATCATACTTCACTTCAAGCTGGTGGACAAGGCACTGCTTGACACGATCGCCAAGCTTCCCGTCATCACGGAGAAGAGCACCATTCTGAAGCTCTGCGTCAGCGACAAGCCGATCAACCTCGCGAACGACAAGGCCAAGGAGAAGTACGCCATGCTCATGAAGGCCATCACCGTGACGCTCCCAGGCAACATCAAGTACAAGAAGCCTATGGTGTTTGCCGTGACGGACGCCGTCCATCCCATCTACGGCAAGGCCTTTAGCGCCGAGAGGCGCACGACGGATATGTTCTTCTTCAGGGCACTGCGCTGGAACATGCAGCAGGCCTTTCCTCAACTGGCCTCGACCCCGCACAGCACGGCGTCCTCCCCACTCAGGGAAGGCGAATCACAGGGAACAGCAAGGCGCCAACTGGCACTCGAGCCTCCCACAAGTGGACACCCATCCATTTCCCCGTCACCCTCTGCCACTGCCAAGGCCTCCATGACGGGAGCCAACAAGATGGAACACGCCACAACAACCAAGGAGCTCCAACCTGCTAGCACGTCATCATCATCAAAGAAGAGGAAGTCAAAGGAGAAGAGCGTCAAGGAGTCCCAGGTACAAGAGAAGGACGACAGTGAGGATGAGGAGGAAGAGGAAGAGAGTACCAAGCCTTTGCCCAAGAAGAAGCAAAAGCACGAGATCGCCTCCTCACAACAATCATTCAGGAGCACTCTTCAGAACAGACAGAGGAAGAGCAGCAGTACCAAGAAGTCTCATGTTGTAGGGGATAGGCAGTGAGCAAGGTTGTCCGCGTTACACAACAAAAATAAAACGTGACACAAAACAAACACACAAAAACATATCATTACAATAAACTTGCACTCTATTTCAGATAGAGCACATGTTACTATCTGAAATACACTCCTTTTCACGATCATTGTGGTTGCTGCCAGACGTGCGTGATAGAAGAAGCAGCAGCAGTATAACACGTCCTTGGTCTTGTCACAGTAGTGGGGATAGGAGGACGGCGTAAGCACCTGAAGGATGTCGGTCAAGACACTGGCGTTCAGGGTGGCCCTTGTCAACAGGGTCCTGCATGAGATAAAGGAAAGGAATGCTTCTATCATCAGTGGCAGCATGTACGTCGATTCTTGGGGGGCGGACAATGGCACGAGTGTCAATCAGTCGCGGCTCTACCTAACGATAAGCAATGGCAACGACGCCACGATAGGCATTCTGAAGAGGGAGATACCAAAGTACCTGCCTGGATGTTTGGTGAAGCAGGAAACATCATCAGCTTCGTCCTCCTCATGGGTGACATTTGTGAAGGTTGATGACCAGAATCCAAGGTGGAGCGTTCTCCCACTCATGCGTCTTTTGTCACACGAGAATCAGCATACCACTACTACTGCTGCTTCTGGTGCTCACACAAACACGCTAGACAACAGAAATGGTGAAGAAGAATATGATACTTATGGCCAAGCAAGGGTCGCCAAGGAGATACTGGAATCAGCAGGGAATGATCACATCCTGGACAAGGTCATGTCATCAGAGAGGATCTATGGGAGGAACAGGTTGACAAAAGATGGAATCATTTTCACATACAACTCGTTTGTTGACAGTCCCCTCACAGTGATGGGCATTGTCATCTCTGTTGCATTCATGGTCTACACCATGATTTACCTGGTGGCCTTTCATTGGAGAGGCTACTCTGGTGTTTTCACCTCCTTCAACGACTTTGGATACAATGCCTACCTCATGAATGCCGTACACGATAGGTGGTGGATAGTAGCGGAGCACGCTCTCATGTGCGTGTTTCCAAACAATCAATAAAGAAACCTACAACAACAGCAATGATAAGCGAATATATGATGGCTCGCCTCTGTCTCGCTTGTTCAACAGCTATGGCAACGGTTAGTTTTTGGTGGTACCCTCCTTCAGGCTTCCTCATAGAGCGTCTTTTAGTTTTATTGTTGAGTTGTGTGCATGCATATCCACACACGAAAGAGGGAGAGAGAGAGAGAGAGAGAGAGAGATGAAGAGAAAGATAGGTTTGTTGTGTGACAATAACAGCACTAGCAATGATAGGCGTGGCGGCGGAGATGGTGACGGTGGCCATCTTGAAGAAGAAGAAAAAGGAGAGAAACGGCACGTACCGGACCACCGTCCGGCGGTGCGTGTTCGAGTACCCAGCAGGGGGTCAGAGTCCGTAGTGCGTTACGTCGACGAGAACCACTTTTGTTTGGTCGTCCGCAATGTGATGGACAGGACAGAGGTCACGAGAATAGCGAGGGTGGATTTCGATATCTTTGGCAAGTACAGAGATTATCCCTTCAGGGTAAGCGCCCGCCAAATGGGTCACTCCTCCTCCGCCTCATCGATCATCACACTCGATATGCTGTTCCATCCGAATCGCCATGCCATCGCTGATGTCAGTCGTTTGATGACTTTGCAAGATCCGTCCAGTAGTAGTAGTAGTCGCTGCAATGGCGGCGGCAACAGAAGAAAGTCCCTTCTCGAGGCGTATGCGCTGGAAATAGAAAACCGCGAATCAACCACACCGGGTAGTCATCTGCTCTCGTGCACTTCCATCTCCACCGAGACGGTCGATACGATTACGTTGTCAATCGCCCCCTTTGCGTTGAGCATGAACAGCACAAACGACAGAGAAGGAACAGACAATAACGATGACGATTGTGATGATGACACTCGACGTACAGTAGACAGCATTGATTTCGTCCATTTCGCTGTGCTGGCGCGCAAATCTGGTGCGAGAAAGGCCGAAGAGGCGGCAGCACCGGTGCCCACATTGCAATAATCCCCTAGAGTGAGAGCAATCTCACCGTTCGTAAAATGGGCCAGTAAAGTTTATTGCGGGTGTGTGATGCATAAGATCTACGGTTGGAAGGAGCCATCAAGGAACTGGAGCAGCATGCTGTAGGCCCTCATCGGCTGGAACATGGGGGCCATGTGGCCTGCGCCGCGCACCGTGACCAGTGCCAGCTGCTTCCACTTACGGACGTAGCCGCCCACCTGATGACTTTCGTCCATCCAGTTGACCCACCTCGCCGTCTCGTTCCATCCGAGGCCGTGAATCCACTGCTGCGTGCCCAACGTGCCGCAGTTCGATGTCACATCGCCGGAGTAGATGGTGAGCTTGTAGTGCTCCGCCAGTTTGGGGTAGATGGACACCATTGATTCCCACGCCGAGTTGTAGTTGAGCACGTCCGAGTTGCAGAGCTGCCACTTCCACGGCACGTTGTGTGCGTGCAGCGCGGCTCGCACGTCGGGACGATTGAGATACTCCGTAAGGGGCGAGACGTCCAAGGTGCAATCGGCCGATGACCCGCCTTGCGTGCATGGCTGGTAGATGTCGTTCTGCGAGACCATGGATCCAGGCTCGGCGACCAATTTCCGTACTGCTTGCTGGCAGCTCGCCTCGGTGCCATGGAGCAGCTGAAGCGGGGACAGCATGTCCCCGCCCACGATACTGCGGAGCTTGATCGAGCCCAGCTTGTCGAGGGAGCGTGCTCGATCGTTCTCGGCTTCGTCCAAGTGGCACTCCTTGCGCACGGCAAGCCAGCTGTCCAGCGAAGCTAGTGTGTGTGTGTAGATCCAGAACACAATGCCGAAGCCATCGATGGTGTCGTCCGTCCAGGGGTTACCCAGAAGCATGCCTTTAGGTCGCTTCACCGCTGCTGTGGACGAAGCGCCGTGCGTGAGGAACCAGTAGAGCGTGCCCGGCAGGAAGTGACCCGCATACGACTCGCCGGCGAGGTACCAGTCGAGGTGTCGCCACTCCGGAAACTTGGTCGCGAACAAGTCGGTCAT
>CDFE01061473.1:0-25850 GCA_000826465.1 Acanthamoeba mauritaniensis | reverse complement strand
TGGTTGTTTAGGCTTGTTACCCTTCTTGTTCACGATGGCCCACCAGCCTCTCGATTCTCTGAGTTCATAGCCTGAAGGAGGCACGACCAGCCACCTATTCTCTACGAATTGGATCACCTCGTCCGTCAGCCCGGTCTCCAGTTTGATAACTTCGAGTAGATTGTCCACGAAGGACCTGAGTCTGCTGATGCACCTCTTGACGTGCTGTAGCCTGCTGTTGCCTCCCTTCTTACTGTCATCGTACCAGAATAGCGCGTGCTCCGCCTTAGACGAGGCAATTTGACTGCTCTGCTTCGAGTCGCGGTCCTTTGGCGCATTGGCGGATGACAACAGAACGAGGTCGTATTTGATGCCTCTGATGGGATCAACTGGCATACGCGAAGGGTAGACGTTTTCTGCCACCTCGCCCACGAGCTCCTTGAACGTGCTCATCGAGAACTCCCCATGATCCTCGGCACCATCCACCTGAGATGAGCACGCGACGACGGCGGTCTTCCATCGCGTCGAGCAGCGACCCCAGCATGGAGAGTGAATGGAACTTGCTGAACCTGGCGATGACGCTCTTCCTGAGGTTCGGGAAGTCCTTCCACAATTTTGCGTAGAATGCCTTTACCCCTCCCCTGATGTCTTCGGACTCGGAGAACTCGTAATCGGCGTTCGAGTTTCCCTCCTCCACGTAGGTCTTTGTGCCCAGCCACTTCATGGATTCTGACCTTTCGGTTCCGGAGTAGCCCTTCATGGCGGTGTGGATGTCCATGTCCATGTCGTATGCCGCAAAGACGAGGAAGAAGAGGGCGTGTATCTTCCTCCATTTGTAAAAGATCCTCTCGCGTTGGTCAATCGCGAGCGCTCCCGATGAGATCATCCAGGCCACCTGGTTGAAGGTGTAGTGATTGGCGACCTTGCCGCACATGAGAGAGACCAACGAGCCGACGACCTCATCGTCCTCGGACAGATCGGCCTCTCGGTTGTCGGTGAGCAGAGACACGGGACATAATGTCGACCACGAGGGTTTATTATTCGAGAAAGGGCAAGCATTCGAAATCCAAGGAGAGGGAACATAAGAAGAGGAAGAAGAGGGAAGAAGACGAGGAGGAGGAGGAGGAGGAGGAACAAGACAACAAGAGGGGGCGTCGTACCCGGCCCTCCGAGAGCAAGAGACGTTTGAGTAGCAAGGCCAAGGAGGTCAGTGACGAGGACGAAGGAGAGGAGGAGGAGGAGGAAGAGGAGGAGGAGAACAAGAAGAAGCGGAAGAAGACGACGAGGGGGAGGAGGAGGAGCAAGCAACAGGACGAGAGCGACGACGACTCGACTGACGAGAAATCGAGCGGGAAAAATAAAAGAAGGAAGAAATCCCGCAGCGGAAAGGAGACGGGCGCGAGAGGAGATGCACGTTCGGACGGCGACGGTCAGATGAAGTGGTTCGAAGAAGATCCCCGTGATGCGTCGCCAGGAGCTGTGCATAGCAGTCAACAATTCCGACAACGTCATAGCCAATGCGACCCCCCTCCCGTTCCCCGTCGTTCCCAAGGGCCAGATCGCAGACAGCAAGGTCGATCACGTGCTCCACAACCTCCGCCATGGCGTCAACGACCCTTGGAACGACGTCACCTGGCACAACATAATGGAGTACGTCGGGGCCGTCAATATCCCGTTCAGGCACTACCCGGAGAGGTCGCGCCCGTTCATGTGGATGCAGGACTCCAACAAGAACGTGTTCGCCATTCCGCGAGAGGTCATGTCCGGGTTCGGCTTCAAGTCCCTCGAGGAGATGGAGGAGCTCGCCGAAACCACCTTCCAGACGAGCGAGGTGATCGACATGGACTTCTTCGAGTCCCACGACGGGCTGATGGTCGAACGGACGAGGATCGTCAACGGCGAGACGGTCAAGGAAAGGATGCCGGCCTTCGACATCAGGTGGATGATGACGCTCGCGGCCGTCAAGGCCAACCCCAGCAGCGCCAACGCCACCTACGACAAGTGCATGGGCTTCGTCAGACAGAGGGAGGTCGAACGGAGGAAGGCGAACGGCGACGGCGGCGGCGAGGCCAAGTCCGGCAAGACGACGAAGAAGAATAATACGGCGAAGAGGAAGGAGAGCGAAGAGGAAGGCAAGGTGTCCGTGGTCGTCATCAACAAGGCCTCCAAAACGACCAAGAACGACAACGACGATGACGCCGCCTTAGAGGACGACAGTAGGCAGAGGAAGAAGAGGAGGCAATCGACGACGACGACGAAGGACGATGAGGAAAAGAGAGGCGAGGGTGAAGAACCAGCCGCCAACGACGTCGATGCGAGCGCTGTCTACTTTTCGGACGATCCCAAGAATCCAGGGGAGAGGAAGGTCTACACTCTCCCCATCAGCGACGTCGACGTTGTACATAGTGTGGTGTCGACGGACAAGCAAGGAGGCAAGGTCGTCGTCGTCGACCTTAGGAAGCCGGCCCCGTCCGCTCCGGTCGCCTCTGGATCCACCGAGGTGGAGACGAAGCACGCGGAGAGCGTCAAGGTCGCCGAGGAGGAACAGAAGGCCGAGCACCCCCTGGCGCCCATCGGCGTCGAGTCGGTGGAGAAGACGTCCCAGGTCCTTGAGAACAACACAAGGACGATCGTTGCCAAGTTCATCAACGGAGGAAGCGGAGGAGGAGGAGGAGGAGGAGGAGGCACCAAGCAGGACGAGAAGAAGAAGACAAAGAAGAAGAAGAAGGAGGAGCGCGACGAGGAAGGCAAGGTGTCCGTGGTCGTCATCAAACGCAATGGGGAGGATGAAAAGAAGAACAAAGAGGAAGAGAGGAAGGTCGAGACCAGTCCAGCAACGGAGACGACGGCCATCGAGGGAGGAAAACGCACACCCAAGAGGAGCAGGCCGCTCTGGGAGATGGCGATCGACAACGCCCTCTTGAGCAAGTTCTGCCAGCGCATGACGTCGCTCGTGGACAATATAGCGGACATCACGAGGAAGGAGGCCAGCCTGGCCGAGTCGGGCCTCTCCGCGCGCGGCAAGTGGAGAGCGGTCTCGGACTACATGGACAGGATCGTGGACGGCATGCTGTCCGCGTGGAGCGAGCTGCAAGACGGTGTGGAGGTGGTCGACGCCGCCACCGGCGAGGCGGTCAAGCACATTGGCAGCGCACGGATCAAGAAGGTCTACGAGCGCCTGTACAAGATAACCGTCGACGCCCTTCCCACCGTCTTCCCGGATCTCAGCATCCAGATCGGCGGTAGCGACTCCAAGCTCGCGAGCCTGCACGAGGACATCAATGCCGTGGTCACATCGTCTGCCCTCGCCTTGTTGCATCACCCCACAAAACACTTTATCGAGAGCTACAAGCTAATGGTGAGGACTGAGAGGGAGAGGAAGGCCCTCATCGAGAAGATGGAGGCCGCCGAACGCAGGAGGAAATCGTTGAGAGAGCGAGCCGCGGCGAGGAAGAGGCGCGGAGGGAAGCGCAACAGGAGGTCGTCTTCGGCGGGGTTCCTCGCCGAGATCGTCAACATGACCGAGGACGAGGAGGACGAGGAGGACGAGGACGCCGATGTGGAGGACGACGACAAGGGCACGGGGGCGGTGGACATCGAGGCCAAGAAGCATGCCGAGTACCTCACTGAGCTCAACCTCAGGCTTGAATGCCTCTCGCGGCTGGACATCGACGAGGAGGAAGTGTGCTCCATCCTCAACACGCACGACGTGAGCATACATGCCAGCCCCTACGACGAAGACGACGCCGTGTACGCCTACTACAGCAACATCGCTGCGCAGCTCAACAAGCTTCCCCGTTCCCCGGCCCAGGTGCCAATGATTGACTTCACGGTGATAGGCGACGGGGAAAAGGTGGTCGTCATGATCAACAGAAACAACATGGGGGAGACGAACACCAACGCCGACATCCTCAAGGCCAGGCGAAAGGAGAAATGGGTGGATACCCAAGTCTTCCTCCTCATCTCGTCGGCTTTTACGCAGGCGATCAAGAGATCAATCAGCCAGTGCACGAGACCCCTGGAGCAGTAAGAAAAAATGTACCGGTTGGTGGGCATTTTCGCCCGTGCTGAAGATGAAAAACGCATGAAGGATAAAGACATTACCATTGACGTTGCCGTGTTGCATCAACCAACTTTGTTTGTTTTTTTTCCAAGTCAATGAACTGGCGTGAAGGTGGTACACGCACAACACACACACACACACACACACACACCAGACAAACCTATGCGTTCAGGTCGTCATTTCCTCGAGGACCATAGAGTCACTTTCCGCCCCTTCCGTGGTGGTGGTGGTGGTGGTGACGGCATCGTTGTTGTCGTTTGTTGGTACGACTGGTGATTGTCCCGTTGCGCCGATGGTGTTGTCGTTCTCGCCCCATGTGACTTTGCTGGCACTGTGTCCCCGCCTAGGGTTGTAGATGTAGAAGGACATCATGTCTTCGATGACCCTGACTTGGTCCGTGTCGTCGTAGATGTTCTTCCTCTTCCCGCCCTTGACCCTCGGGATGTCCCTATTCCGCCTGTAGAGCGGCCTGTCGACTTTGATGTGCACCCGTAGAGAGGTGACGGCCTTGTTCATTGCGTCGACCTCGGCATTGATGTAACCTGGAACGCACGCCGCTTCTGGAGGACCCACCTGCATGTAGCTGAGACTCTTCCACTCCTTCCTCTCGATGTACGCAGCGGCCATCAAGAGCAGGCACGATTCGTGGGCCAGTATGAAGTTTTTGACGATGTGGAAGTTGCACACGGGGTCCCTGACGCCTCCGAGAGACTGTCCCGAGATGATGCTCTGGGTCATGTCGTATCTCTCCCAGTTGAAGTCCGCCATGCGTCGGTTGGCGTATCTCCTCATCTCCTCAAACATCACCTGGCGCGTGTGGATGTCCGGATGGTAGGGCGCCACGATGAACTCGTCCCTCACGCGTATGCCCTCCTTGTACTTGCTCGTGATGAGTTCGCTCCCCTTGTTGCGAATGTTCTCCTCGTTCCGCATGTCAAACACGCTTCCCGCGGCGTGAACCATGTCCGTCTCAAACCACTCTGGGTAACAGAGCTTCTTAAACAGGACGTCGTGTATGTGAGGCTTGGACACGGTGATGGCCTTGAGCTCCTCGTTCCTCGCGTCCGCCTTCATGTGATCCAGGAGGGCGAACGCGTTGTAGTGAAGGCCGGACATCATGAACCGGTGGATGGTCATGTAGTGGGCCATGACCTTGTAGGCGGTGGTGGTCACCTGGAAATCCGCGTTGACCAGGACGGTCAGGAGCTTGGGCCTCATGATGGCACAATCGAGGAAGGGCCACGTAGGGGCGGCGTTCTCAAAGATAAACTTGAGGTTCTTGGTGGCGGCCTCCCACGATATATTGTCGATGGGCAAAGGCATCTCGGTTTTCTTCTCCAATTGCTGAATGATCTTTGCCCTCTCGTGATCCCGCATGCCTCCCGAGCCGGCGTACATGCGCTTCCTCATACTGATATCGGTGGTGGCGAGCTGCTTCTCATCCTCTGTGGTGGGCCTGTACACGACCATCTTCTTTTGTTCGAGGAGGAGGACCATGTCGTTGGGGTCTTCGATGTTGGCGATCCTCATCTTTCCGGTGGTCTTGTCGACGATGCCCATACGCTTCATGAGGACATCATCAAACTCCTTTGCCATTTCCGCCTTCATCTCTTCGGTCAACGGCTTGTTACCATCCGTGAGTTTCTTGAAGCGCTCAAACGCCTCGGCGGACATAGGCCGTACTTGCTCGCCGTTCGGCCTCGTCATCAGGTTCGTCCCGCTATCGAACGTCGTCACGGCGAGCTCTCTACCTCCGCCGTTGGAGTTGCCATCATCGCTAGCGGGCGTTTGCTGCTGCTGCTGCTGTTGTTCAGAACCATCCACGGCAGGGGTTTGGTTTTCGATTTTCGTCTCCTCTTCAACTCCATGTGGATGTATGCTTGTGTGCGTGCGTGGGTGTCTATGGTTTTTGGTTAGTTTGCCACAATAACGACGCACGTTCCTGCGCAAGTTTTTATGCTGTGCGAGATATTTATTCACATTTCGTTGTTGAACAAAACAGAAAAAACAAAAAAAAACAAACTTTGTGCGTATGCGTTAAAAGATCATTTCTCTTGATTGTCAACCGCCCCCCTACAAATGCATCCCTGTGACGTGGTGTGCCGTCGTCGTCGTTAAATGTTCAAGAGGATGTCTGGAGGAAACAGGTCACGGGAGGTTCTGGCGGGTGAACACATTCTGGTGGGGATGTCGTGTTGCTGTCGTTGGCGGCTGCTGGCGATTGTGGTGCGGTTGTGGCATGGCGCGAAGAAAGTTGCTCGTTGCCAATGGCACGGGAGCGATTGTTGCGAGTGGCGGGCGTGGAGAGCTGAGCATGGACTCTATGACCTGATTCTGAACCTCCATAACCTGTTTATCCAGCATGGCGATCGAACTGTGGAGCATGGCCACCGAGTTCTGGAGGTCGGACACGCATTTCCTGTACACCTGCATAAGGCGTAGGACCTTGACGTCGCGTGACCTGTGCTGATGGTTCTCTGGCCGGTAGAGGAACCGGACCATCAGGCGCGCCATATCATTTGGGCTTATCGACCCGGAGGAGAAGCCTGTGGACTCGGATGCGTCTCTCGGCGGCGTTTCTCGTGCGTGAAGATGCTGCGTCGCAGTTCCAGTAGTCGATGGTGACGACGGAGGTGACACGACCGACCTCGCAGACATGACACGTTCCTCGTCACTCCCTGGTGCTGTCGGCTGTCCCATCATCATCGTATTGAATACGGATTGCCTCATTTCGTCTCCGTCCGAATGCCATGATTCGTTATGTGGGTTTTCCCAGCTTTCGTCTTCGTCAACAGACTTGTATGCTTCTCCGTACATGTTGGCGTTCATGCCCTGTTCGCCCATCATTACCATTGCCCGCGCGACGTCGTCCATGTCCATTTGTCCGTAACTTACGTTGCCGTTGTTGTTGATGTCGTCCGAAAGGGGTACGTTCGCGTTGCACCGGGTCGTAGATGCTCTCGCCGGTTCCTGCGGGTTAAGCTTCCTCTTCTTCCTCGGTGCCGCAATTGCTTCCATCTCGTGGTGTGGTGGCGAAGTTTTGGACTCCGTATTCGACGGGGATGACGGCTTCGTTCCGTCATCTATGATAAGAGCGATCCTTGTCCTCTTGGTCGTGGTCGTGGTTTGGGTTGTGGTCGTCTGCACCGGGCTATTTCTTTCGCGACGATTAGGGTTTCCCGTTTTTCCCCTCCCTTTCATCTCATCCCTGCTGTTTGTTCCTCCTCCTCCTCCTCCCATTCCTTTGTTCATTGTTGTTGCCCTGTCACGGTACTCCATGTTGCTGTCCGTTGTGTCATCGCTGGAACTACCATCGCTGACCATCCTCTTCGTCGTCGCCCTCTTCTTCTTATTCACCTTGACGACTCGCGGACAGGCAAGTTTCATACGCTCCTTGTTGTCTCGTCTCGTCGTATCCTTAGGACCACTGGAAAAGATCTTTTCCATGCAAGATGAGAAGTAAAAGTGGTGATATGACGGCAGGCCTGCCGTCGTTTCTCGCCTCTCGTGTGTCAATGCGCGGACGTCGATTTACTTGCGTTGGTTTTTTTTTGATTAACTTGTCGTTCAATGTACTTCCGCTGGCGAGAGAGAGAGAGAGCGCCTAGTGATTGATGGGGGGGGGAAGGTGCAGGCTGTTGGTATCCCACGCGCGTGTCACCTCCCCGTAGCAGTGGTGCGGAGTGCTGCCAGGAGACAACGAATAATTATTAGGGTTTATTATATTATTTGTTTTTATTTAATTTCTCCGTTGCCGTGCCTCCTACGGTAACGCGGGAAGTCAATGAAAACAGGAAAAAATAGACAAACGGAGACTTACCGAGGCTTTACGTTGATCGTGCGCGTGCGCGTGTGTCTAGGAGGAGAGAGAGAAGAAAAAAACAACGTTTGATTGCCCCTTTTGCCTTGGAGGAGGTTTTGTTGGGGAGGGGTCCACCAACTAGTCGGTGGGGACGGTCGTAAAGCCGCCTTTTTTTTTGCTTTTCCTCCCACGCGTCAGCGATTGAAGGCCTTCCTCTTCCAGAGCTCGTCCGTGTGCCACATGGCGTGGCTCGTCGTCTTCCTCCTCGCTTCTCTCCTTTGGTTATCACCGAGTATGCTGCTACTCCCTGCTCCTCCCCGATGGGATCGGTTGTGCGTTGCCGCGGCGCTTTTCAGTGGCGAGGCAGTGCGCGAGAGAAATTGAGAATAAACAACTGGCGATGATAACTAACGAGGAAGAGAAGGAGAAAAAAAGCCACCCTCGCGCGTAGGTGTGGGAGAAAACCGGAGAATGGTACAGCAAAGAGGACGTATGCCCCTCTTTTTTTTTTTCGCACAGTGTGTGTATGTGTATCAAGAACAAAGGATGACGCTGGGTGTTTCTTCCCTCTCCGTGATGGTTATCACCACGTAGTCGTTGTTGTTGTTGGTTCTAGGCGGCAGCTGGAGCGAAACGAAGAATCAATGCCAAGGAGCAGGCCGCCGCCCCCCCCTGTACTTTTTTTTCGCTCCGTATCGTGCGGCCGGTTAAAAATGATCATACAATTAAGTCAATCCACGAGACTGGAAATGGAACAAGATACCATTTATTACCACACAACGAGGCCCAAATCACAACACAAAAAAGCAAAATCCCCTCTCCCGGTCGACGTGCTCCTTTTGATTCGTGGCTATTTTCTGCTGCTGTTTGTAGGTGCGGTGTGAAGGTGTAATTCCGCTCCCGCGGAAAAAGCATGCCACCGCGCAGCGGCCCTGTCTGTCTCCAGCCCCATCTAAGTGCCTAATCCTCGGATGTCTGCCTGGATTTCTTCCTTCTTGAGGACGAGCTGGCGTTCTTCTTCATCGTCCTCTCCACTGTGATCTCCTTGATCTCGACGTCGCCAAAGACAGAGGAAGCGGTGTGGCTGGCCGAAGCGCCAGTGCCGATCAGGATGTAGATGAACACGAAATAGATCCATTCGGTGGTGATGTCTCCGAATATGCCCTCGCCGGCAGGACTGAGGAGGTAGGCGACCCAAAGGACGGTCTTGATCAAAAAGGTTCCCAGCGGGATGAACCAGAACCTTATAGAGTCGCTGTGCGGTCCGTAGGGGTTGATGCTGGCCACGAGCACCATCACGTTGGCCACCAGGGCCACGATGAACCAGAAGTACATGTTCAATCCCGTGGAGAGGGTGGCGCACACGCCCGACACGGCCGACACGAGAGAGGCGACCGCCACGAACACGTCACGGGCACCACCGCCCCAAAAGTAGCAGGCGCTCATCACATAGTCCAACAGAAGGACGACGATGCCGATCTGGGTCCACCTCGCATACGGCGCCACCTCCCCATCGCTCCTCATGTGGGTGCCTTGGCCGAGGAGGAGCAGGCCCGAGGTGATGATCGACACGGCGGAGAGCACCACCACGAGCAGGTAGAGAGGGAAAGCGAACACGTGTTCGGGGTCCTTCTTTGGCCTCGATGCGCTCTTCAGCATGTAGTACATATGCAGTAGTAGGATGATGCCTGAGATGATGGCATCGACAATGTTGGGATACTCGTGAGGTTCCACCATTATTGCTGCTGCTGATATCGTTATCACGCTTTGTGGGTTCTTTGATGCTGTGCAGGTTTTTTTTGGTGTTGCTGGCGGTGCCACTGTCGCTGCCGCTGTTGTCACCGCTTCAAGCCCCACCTTTAATACGTTTTTTTCGCAACGCTGATCACCAAAACAGACGACACAACGAAAAGGATGATCGGCAAGTGCCTTTCGTACGAAAGGGTGGCCTGTGAAAAGAAAAAGAGCGCGGAGTTTCTTTTTTTCGTAATTTTTATGTTATTATTCTAATTGCGTGACGTTGCGAAGATTATATTATTGCCCTCAAGATGCAGCACGAAACGGAAGAGGCGATAGAAGAGAGGACGAGAGAGGCTTTGGCTTGCCTCGGCCAAAGGAGAGAGCTCGTGTGTATCGGCCTGCACGAGGAAAAAATTCAGTTCAACAACCACGAAAAGTTTTTCAAGATCCTTGCGGGTGGCCCCCACACCGTGCCGCCCGAGACTGAAGAAATGGCGAAGCGAAATCTAATGGAACTGCGTACACGGCGGGCCTGGGCCGTCCTTGGCGATGCGCGACAAAAATCGACCCCCCTCGAAAAGGTAGGCTCGTTAAAGAAGTTCTGCGACCTTGTGGCGGCTGGGGAACACGCGATTCCGGACAGCACAGTGCAAGAGACGAAAACGACTTTCAAGCAGCTGGTGTCACAAGCGGCCGAACAGCGCCTTGGCTGGGCGCAGGACAGGGTCCTCGCTGCCAAAAATTCTTCGAAAAACTTTGCGACTGCGCAGGCCAAGAAGGACCTCATATCGGCTGTGGGGCATTCCGAGTTGTTTCTCAAGTATGTCGCCTGGGGGGCTGCCATCCCGCCCAACAAGGTCGAGGACGCCCGCATTGCACTCGCAACAGCTCTCTTTGCTTTGAAACGCTACCCCGAAGCTCTCTATGAGGCCACCGCCTTTACCACCGAATACCCGGAGCACAAGAGACCTCTGGTACCCAACACTCACAGCATATCCACATATATTTATATTTATATTTTTATGCACAAGTCACACTCCAGTTAGTTGTGCTTTCACCCTCACATTTCTACATGCAGCCGTGGATGATACGGGCGTACATCTTGCACGACCGCCGCGAGCTCGAAACTGCCCTGGAGGCCTACCTCGCTGCACGAATGCGTTACGATGATCTCCAGCCACATGAGCAAGATGGCGAAGTGATAGGGAAGGACCTGCTTACCATCCGTGCTCTGGCCCGCAAGTTCCCCCGACAGCAGCAAGCGCCTGGCAGGTCCCCGCGTCCCGCCAAGAGGCAACGAACGGAAATGGCTGCAACCGCCGCCAGCAGCAGCAGCAGCAGCGCACCATTGCCCGCCGAGGTGTGCAAGACAGGTACCGTCATTCATTCCATGGCTGGTGGTCTGCTACAGAACTCACTGACTCTCTACTTGGTACCACAGGGCTGGAAGAAGAAGAAACGCTGATCCTCGAGGAATTCGTCCGCATCAGAGTGGCCAGCATGGAGGATCGCATCAAGAAGAAGCAGGACCACTTCCTGCGCAGCGGTCCGACCGAGAAGCAGCTGCTTTTCTACGGCGAACAGGCTAAAGAGTGTATCGGCTCGTGGAGCGACGACCATGTCGACGAGGCGGCTCTGCTCGACCTGTGGGATCGCCAGGACCACCGGTGCGCGCTGTTGGGCGAGCTCATGAGCACGAGGCCCAATGACCCCAACGTGGGCTCGGTAGACCGCAAGGACTCGAGGCGAGGCTACACTGCCGACAACGTCCAGTGGGTGTGCGCGTGGGTCAACTACATGAAGAGCTCCATGCCTGAGGGCCTCTTCTTCCAGCGCTGCATGACCCTAGGCAGCCGCTACACCGAGTGGAGCATGCAGAAGGTACCCCCCACCCACTATGGCACCAATGATGATCTTTGGCGGCTCATCCATGGTTGGTGTTGGTTGTCTGTTCGTATACAGATGGCCGACATGGAAGAGCAAGTGAGGTCGCTCAAGGGGAACCGTGAGACCAGCGAGATGACCGACGAAGCCGAGGGGCAGGCGAAGGAGAAGGAGGAGAAGGTGGACCAATGATCAGCTCAAGGGGTCCGCGATGCCGTCGATGAACACCCGCCCGTCCTTCTCCCTCGGAGCGACGCACTCGGCTGTTGCTACTACACACGAAAAACATAATAAGAACAGATTCTATAAACTGCGGAAAACCTGATGACTTTATTTTGTCGTTGTTGTTGCTGATGGCAATGCTGGCATTCTTGTGGCTCGTCTTTTGTTTCTGCTAGTGCGCCCTCCGTCGGTGGTGCGTGCCGTTCCGTCTCCTCCCTTTCTTATGGCAAATTCCTTGATAATGGAGATACAGAGAGCATAGGCCGCCACGAGGTCCGACTTGCGCCTTCCTCCAGGCATGTTCACGTTGCCGTTCTTGAACACCGTCATCGTCATCTTCCCGATCTCCGGGGGATTGAGCGTAAGGCCGGAAAAGTCCTTTGTGTACGAGCATATGCCGGAATGCTTTGTGGCCATCGCCCTCAGGTCGATGTGGTAGGGCAGCTTGGCCGAAGCGACAATGTTCTCAACTGCCAAGCTTCCCGGAACAACGCGTATGTCGAGGTCGAGCTCATCCGATAGCACTGAGGCGATCTTATAGGCGATGATCTTGGTCTGCGTCTTGCTTCTCCCTCCGGTGCACACGAGCCTGCCGCTGGAAGGCATCTTGATGACACCGGAAGGATTGATGAGGCGTAGGGCCACCGCGGGGTACATCTTGTAGACATAACTTCCTCCGCCACGTTTGTGCCAGCTCCTGGCTATCAGAGGAAGATCGAGGTACGGCAAGCTCGTCTCGGACACCGAGCCCATATCTGGGTGGTAGACACCGAGCCGGCACGTCACGACCCAATTGGGGAAACGGAACATGGTGGATGCAAGGTCCCATTTGTAGTCCTCGTCTTTGCCTCTGCTGCTGCTGCTGCTGCTGCTTCTGCTGCCAACGATGCTGATAGAACCTTCATGATTCATGAATGCTCGATTATCTCTTCCAAAATCCATGTGACCTTGATCACGGTACAATGCGATCCAGCAAATAATGTGCGCGAAACAAAATCTGGTGGCTGGTTCCTTTTTTTCCAACGAAACATAACAACACAATACAATAAGGCGACAACATCCTCGCCTTACATTGTGCACATTCAATAACAAAGAACAACAACAACAACTACAGTACCAACAGGCAAGCACCGAGGAAAAAACCAGGATTGTAAAGTGCTTGTCGTAACAACAGCATACGCACATACAAAAAACCTGCCAGCCGCCAGAAAACCATTTGTTCCACCACACCACAGACCACACAAGCACCCAACGCCAAACAACATGAGCAACACGCCTACGACGAGTTTGGCACAAGTCCAAAATGGCAGCGCCTCTGCTCCCAACGGCAAGGGGGGCGTCGAGGAACCCAACGGTGACCGCAGCAAGATGAAAAGGAAGGACAAGGACGGTCTCGACTCTGGATTGGGATACATGTCCGATGATAGTGGTAGCGACTCTTCGTCCGACGATGACAGCGGAAGCGACGACGACGATTCGAGCCAGAGCGACAACAACAACAACAACAAAGGTGACAAGGCAAAGAAGGGAGGCGCGACGTCGTTGAGTCCCTTTGATGAAAGCGTCAAGGAGGTCGAGTTTTCGTATCCCCCTCAAGACACCATGAGCCAGACCGAGTTCTCGTTGCTGAGCGCAAAGACGGAAAAGAAGGAACTGTCGTCATCGCCGTCGTCTGGCAGCAAGAACGGCAGCAGCAGCAACAGTAAGAAGTCTTCCACTGTGGTATCTTCATCGAGGAAGAAGGCCCTTGGAGTGTCTACGTCTTCCAACAAAACCAGCAGCAGCAAGGGCAACGGCGGCAAGAAGAGGACGAAACCGTCAGATACCTACAAGACCAACTGGTTCAACCTCACCACGCTGCAGAACTTTGGCAACTGCGCGGTCAGCAGGCTGACCGAGAAGGCAGACATGGTCATGAAAGCGACCGGAGAGGTCAAGCAGGTGAACCGCACCTCCGGAGCCAAGTTCTCGAAGGGCGCCGCACACGTCCTCGAGCTCATCATGCTTGCCTACGTCCGCTCCATCCTGGCCGAGTCTGCCGTCAACCGGTTTGAGCAGAACGGCAAGAAGAAGAGGATCACACCAAAGGATATCCACTGCACCTTCCTCCAACGTGGTTACACTATCCAGATCTAGACCTGCATATCAGAACTACGGGACGACAGATTGGTTGATTGATATGTTGTTTTTCTTCGTTCTCATAAACCAACATCATTATCATTGCTCTTGTTGCGCGTGCGTGCTTGTGTAGGTGTGAGTGTGTTACGCACGCAGGCATTCGTGTTGACATTGTTGTTGTTATATTATTATTGTAACCATTTCTATAGAACGAAACCTATACGACGCGCGTCCACATGAAAAGGTTCAAGGTGCCATCAACCCTAAATCGTCGCCGTCGCGCCAACAATAAGCCTCCTCGTCCTCTGCAAGATGACCATGCAAGCAGCAGCAGCAACAAAAGCAGTGGTGGACAAAGGTTGCTTGGTCCTGTCATTGTACAGGATGATGATTCATCCACTTCACATGCCATTGCACACGATGAAGGCGAGAGGGAGAGGGCGATCATGACAGTAAGAGGGAACGGCAATCAAAGGAACAGCAGCGGTGGCAGGAGGAAGGTGAAATATACGTCAATGTCCAGTCTCATGGATGAAGATGATGTGTCATCGGACAGCATCAGCTGCAGCGGAAGCAGGGGAAAAAGGGAAGACGGGTTCGTGACCAGGACCAGGCAACTCATGGAAGCGGGTCAACTCGGATTCATGGAGGAGATAGACCGTGGCATAGCTTTCCAGATGGCGGAACACGCATCCGGTGAATACCTAGACGTACGCGACCTTCAGCAATCGGACATACTCATCCCAGCATCTTCGCACCCATGGAACACGCCCAGTCCGGAGGTGGACAAGAAGGTGAAAGAGGCTCTACATGAAATGAGAAAGGAAGCAGGAAAGAAAAGGGACCTGATCGAGTCGGTCATGAAGAAGAACCTCACTCATCAGGACATCTCACTGAAAGGGGAGAGGATGCTTGCCACATACGATGACAGCCACGACAGAGAAAAGCATTGCATGTACACCACAGACTTGTGCCTTGCAAGAGAGTACATACTCTCCCAATGGATCATGAGCAACGAGGAGAAGCAGCACGACATTGATGCCGATGCGATGACCAGCGAACAGCAGCAGCAGCAGCAGCAGCAGCAACTTTGGAAGGCGAGGTTCTCGTTTATGGATGACATACCCATGATGACCATGAGGTCTCTGTTGTGGTTCCGGCCATTCGACTCGCAAATGGCAAACATGTTCAGCAGGCTCTTTTCTCACAAGGTCACATACCAAGGCTTCGTTGGCCATCTTCACAACGAGGCCGGGATCAGCACCAGGAGGAACTACATATGCGAATGGAAAGACGGTGCTCGCGGCAGCAACGAAATACACGGAGCAGGAGGATCAGCCAAAACAAAGGGAAGGATTATCCTCATAAACATGGAACTCAAACACACCAAGCGGTACCATGCTGTCATTGTTGCAGACGTCGTTAGACACGACCCCGTGGAGGAATTTGAGATCTTTGATCACAACCCCGGTACGCATTACGCGTGTGACCTACTCGCCGATGGCTCTGTCATCCGCCCAACGCCACCATTGCCACGCGATGTCGCCACAGCAGCGATAGCAAAGAAGAAGAGGAGAGGCAAAGACCATTACGGGATAATGGAGTATTCCTGCGATCAGTGTTCCGATGAGCTTGAGCCTGAGACTAGAAACGAAGAAACCGGAAAAACAAAGAGGATGACGAAGAATAAGAAGAAATTCCTTATCAGGTGGACAGGATTCTATTACTACACATGCACATGCGCGCCATTGAACTTTGTATAGCAAACAGTAAAAACTTTATTCATGAGTCGTAGTTTGGGCATTGATGATGTTGGAATTACACCTTTGTTGACACTTCTGACGTTGGTGCCGTTGATACCGCGGCGGTGGTGGTCATGTGCAGGACCTTGTTGGGCGTTTCGTAGCTCAGATCGTCATCCAAGTGGGCGGACACATGAGCATGCCGCCTGTTCTTCATCATCTCCATGAGAGACGAGCGCGACGGGTCGTCGGCGATCATGGCAAGAGCTCCCGGAGCACAGCCCTGATAGACCATGTGCGAGTAGATGACACGGTGCACCTCTTCGGGCGTGTACTCCCTGATCATGTACCTGATGAGCCTCTTGACCATTGCCACTCCGGTGGTAAAGTGTCTGGACCTGTAGGCGCTCTCATAACACTTGAGGCTCGACCTAGGAGGGATGAGCGCGGAGATGTACGGGTCCTTCTCCACCACGACGGTATCGTTACACTCCAGGCCATCAGCAAGGAGCTGCAGGACACCAAGCGCGAAATGGTCATACCTGGGCGAAGAGCTTTTGCCCTCCCACGGCAGCCTGTTTCTCTTTCTACTGTTTTTGCCATTTTGCTGTTGCAGCTGCTGTCGGTGGTAGTTGTACTCGAGGTTCTTGGATTCCTCTTCTTCTCTCTCCTTGAACTTCCTCCGTTGTTCTGTCATACGTCCCCAGAGTGCGTTGATGATGTTGGTATAGTAGTTTGCGCACATAGGACAGTACGAAGACGATGGTATTATCGTGCTGCTGTCGCTGCCGTTGATGCTTTGGTGACAGCCGTACGGCAAGACGTCCGCCCACATCGATGCGACCATATGGTCGAGCTCGCTCCGTATGGGGTACACTTTCCTGTTGTTCATGCTGTCCCGTATAAACTGTCCGACTTTGTCGCTTATCGCTCGCTCGGTCCTCGTAATGACCTTGGCGTTGTGGATCTTCCTCGGAGCAGAGTCCCACAAGATGTCGCGGAGTATCGTTTCAGTCCATCCGTGCGGCATTGCGTCGATCCTGCGTTTCGTGGCTTTCTTTATGATCCCACCGACCACCGGGGCCCCATTGACGAGATCGGCCAGAGAGGAACGTCCGCCACCGCCGCCATTGCCTCTAGTGGGCTTGCCCAGACACTGTCTGATGTCGTCTGAAGAGTACGGCAATGACAAATGAGCCGACCAGCGATCCATTGTACTGTGTCCTCCTCCTCCTCCTCCTCCTCCTCCATTCACCATGGTCGACGCAACGATGGCCGGTGGCATGTGATCCTGATGGTGAAAACGCTGTTGCTGTTGGGGTGGATTGTTGCTGTGGTGGATGCGCAAGCCATCCTTTGACGTCTTACTTGATGTGACAGCCGTTGTCATAGTAGTTGCCATGCGCTGGATGCCGTCCACAAAGTGCCATCTTCTCACGGACAGCTCCGTTATGCTGTTGTTGCCGTTGCGAAGTTGATGACTATGCGGTGCGCCCTTGCTACTCGATGATGCACCAGTAGACGGTCCCGTGGCCTTCTTCATAAGCATCGTGTGCATCATGGAGGCCACGGGTCCGTCCTCCTCGTCATCATCGCCACCATCATCATAGTCCTCGTACTCGCAAGTGTTGGTTCCTTTTTCATCAAAGTCGTTATCTGTGTTTTCCTCTCCTTTCACGTTTACGTACGTGATCCAATCCTGCGCCCTTCCTCCCCTCTTCTCTGTATCCGGCGGGAAGGCGGCTCTCGTTGTCGTTGTCGTCGTTGTGATCGTTTCATCTTCTATGAGAGCCGCTATGTGGAGCTTCTTGTTCCTGGCGGGAGATTGCTGCTGCTCCTGCTGTTGTTGCGCATTTGTTCCGGCCAAAGAGCTCCTTGACCTCTTCCTTCTTGTTGTGCCATTGGCCCCGTTCGCTCTCGCCTCCTGAGCGGCTCCTGTAGTACCGTCGTTCGTCGTCTTCCTGGATCGCCTACCCGTTGCCCTCTTGTTCGTCGAGGAGGGTTTGTCATCGCCACCCTTGTTGATGATGTTACCCTTTGGTGGCCTGCCCCTTCGTTGCCTCCTTTGTGGTGATGGCTGTTGCTTCTCATAGTCATTGTCATCGACGACGGGAAGGTTGCGGTTTGTGTACCGTCTGGTTCCTCTGCCGCTGTATATCTTGTTTGTTTGTCTGGTTCCCAGGGAGCCCATTGACCGTCCGTGATGGCCCACCACGGGGCCATGCCCGGCGTACTCGAGCATCGCGCTCGTGGTGGAGAACGAGACCGCGCTGTTCCATGCATCGTTGGTGACATTACTGTCCGAGTTGACGAGTATGCCTCCCTTGAAGAGTCCAGAGATCATACAAACGATCCCCTGCGGCGTCGGCACGAGCCATTGGCAATCGTTGCCCGAGTCCGTGCAGTAGTGCGAGGTGTTATGCCTCGAGCACCAGTATACATTGCTGTGCGTGTCTACCTTGTGAATCATATTGCGACAGCCTTCGCCACACACGGGTTTCCGATGCTCTTCCGTTCCGCGTTGCGGAGCAGGCGTCGTCGGGTACGGACGATCGGACATCCTTCCCGTATCTCCATCGTAATGGTGCCAACCTGCGATGACTGTACTGGTCCGTCCGGCACCACCTGTCAAGAAAGGAACGCTGCTACTGCTATTGTCGCTGCTGCTCCCAGTGTTGTTTAACATGGGATGATGCTCCCAGGCGAGGCGTCTAGCCTCATCTCCCTTTACTAGAGTGTCTGTCTCATCGCTGAGAAGATGCGTGGCGCCTTCCTTACAGGTCTCAATTAGGTGAGGCGCTCTTGCAGTGTCCCTGTACGTCGTCGTTGTTGTCCCCGACTGTACCACGGCATATCCCAAGCCGTTTGCGAAGATGGTGTCGCCCTGGTGAGGATGATGATGATGATGATGATGTTTCGTGTCGCTATAACTGTTCTCCAGCAATTGGTCCACGATCTCATTGGTGAGCCTGAGTTCCACATACATCCTATTGATATCGGCCAGTGCTCCTTCCCACACGGCGTCGGCGCCTCTGGCAGCAGTGGTGGCAGAGGTAGTGTCCATTTCAGAGGCCCACACTCGCGCGCGCGAAAGAAAAAGAGATAAGACGAGTGGGAAGAGCTTAGTTGAGCAGCGGCAGGGTAGCCGGTGTGAAAAATGTGTGTGACCAGCTGGAGGGGGGGGGGTCGTAGGCTGCAGCAGAAGCAATGGCAACAGCGATAAAACCGGCTTCTTGTCCCCTCGTCCTCACCCTCTCCTCGTGAGTGTCTATGTATGTGCGTATGTGCGTGAAAACAACAACAACAACAAGACACTACACAAACGAAATGGAATAAAAGGACACAACTCCGGTGTGGTCGCTGCATGAGGCTTGCTCTGAATGGTTGGCACCAATTGCCAATAACAATGGTCCTGCGACAGAGGCAAGTCACTGTTGGTTCGATATGCACACCGCGTGCTCACCTATCCACGCCATTCGCGCATCGTTCTTCATTTGGAATTTGATCACCAAGGTTTTATGTCAACAAACCTGCCTGGTTTTCTGCCAATTTTCTCGCATGTTTTCTTTCCTCCTCGGCCGCATCCAAGACCCCCCCCTCTCTGTCTTTAATGCTCTCTGCACCACCAATGGACAAGACGAAAGGCAACGTGGCCGAGGCCGACGGCAGGGTGTTTCGCTATGCGATATACGAACAGCGTCAGTTTGCCACCCTGGCCGTTCAGGCGATGGTCTCCAGGGGCCTCCCCGCCGAGCCACTAACCGTGGTCGACCTGCCACATGACTGGCTGAAGACAATGCCCCCGCTCCAATGCAGCAGCAAAAGTGCAGACGCCTACCAGTTCTTCCTGAGCCGTGACGATCCACTCATCCGCACGAGGGACCCGCTCGTGGCGGCATGTATGGAAGCCATCCAGCAGATGGACAGCCGGTCCAGGAACGGCGTCGGCCTCCTGCACCAGACCCGTGCGTGCGTGGGGGGGTGCTACGTGGAGCAGCCTTCGGGGTGCAGTTTCTATATCACCAAGGGTCCCGTCTACCCGGCGGGGGTGGACTTCCAGGCCACCGCAGCGCGCTTTTGTGGTTCTGGGACATGCGCCAGGCAGGTGCAGGAGACTCTGCGAGGCCTGGTGCACGAGTACCCATCACGCGGAGACCCACGCGCGGCCGCCAGGATGGGGCGCCCGACAGCGCCCTGCTCCAACTGCGGTGGTCTCTGCGCCCAGCAGTGTTCCTGGTGCAAGGCGGAGTTCTACTGTTCCAGGGAGTGCCAGAAGGCTCGCTGGCCGCAACACAAGACCGTGTGCAAGGCGCTGGCCAAGCAGGCCCCGACGACCGCACCTCTGGGCGACTTCACGCCCGAAGACGAGGCGTTCTGGCTCCAATCGTTCGGTGCTTGGCAAGTGGCGATGGACGAGTACCTCAGGGACAGCCAGATACCAAAAGACGTGCCAAGCCGCGCCAAACCCGGCACGCGCCCATGACGAACCACCCCCTCCCCCCTCCTGTCCCTGGAGAACATGTCGTCTTCATCGTTGTGTAGTTGTTACTACTTAGTAGTAACAAAAAAATATGTGTCTTTTATTCGTTTGTTTTAAGGCGGCGTATCGAGAATGACGTGTTAACTCGTGAAATCAGCCTTTTCTTGTCGACATTATGGCGTGTTAGCTCGTCATCAGAGTCCATTGAGTGGTCGTGATCTCCACCGTTGCGCCTACGACCACGACTGTGGTGACCAACGCCAACGGCGTGCAGCAAGTGCCCGTGCTGGTGGTGTCGTCCGACACCTCGTCGGCCTGCTCCCTCTCTCCCTTCTCCTTCTTCTAAAGAGTGTGTGGGAACAACTCAACTTGCCATTGCCAATCTCGGGGTCGGGGCTGTTGTATAACAAAACCACACAACCAACTTTACACACACCACACACACCACACAAAACACTTGGCACTATGAACGACTTGGAAGCACTGCGCGAGCGTCTGGCGGGCCTCAAGTTCAGCTTTGTCTCGGTCGAGCCCGCCCCCGTGGCCGGCCCCTTCCCGCCGCGGGCCGTCGCGGACATGGGCATCAAGCTGACCCGCGCCGGCGACCTCACCGTGCTGTCGACCATCAACTTGGGCGGCGGCAGCTACACCCTGGCGTCGGCGGCGGGCGACAAGACGACCATCAGCTTCCACGACTGCTGCTGGGAGCTGTGTGCGCTGGAGAGCGTGGAGGGCGACAACGCCAACCGCACGCTGGTGAAGCGAATGCAGGAGGCCGAGGAGTTTCTGCAGGCGCGCTTCTCGGCGGCGGCGGGACCCTACGAGCTGGTCCTGCGCAATGCGGGGAGCTGGCGCGAGCTGGTGCTCACCAGCCAAAAGGATGGCGGCCAGCTCACCTTTGTCGGCGCCTAAAAAAATAATTAAAATGTCGACAACATGTTCTCCACGTTGTGCCGAACATTCGCATATATATTACAGAAGCGTAGAGCGTACGTTGACCACCCAGTGGTGCAAGGTGAGGTTCACGGCATCATCAGTGCCTGGTCGGTCCTCCACCAGCTCACACTTGGCGGCCAGCACCGACAAGGCCGCTTGTGCCTCGGCCGGGCTTCCGCTTGCCGCCGCAGCCACCGGTGGGGCATCGCAGCTGGTCTCTCGCGCATCCAGAAGAAGGCTGTCCAGTAGTGCCAGCAGCCGCCAGAACTCGGCAGGCACGGGCTCCTCTGGTCCAGCGCCATCTGCGCTTTGTGGCTTCTGCTTCTGCCGACACAAATATGGAATATTCCACACGGACCCTACGCCAGAGTCGGCGAGGCGAGGGCCAGGCCCGACGGGAAAGCTCAAGCGCGAGCAGGCAGACCAGACGACACCCGGCGCCCATGGCCACCAGCACGCCCACGTGCACGCCCACCCGGCGTGTCGTGTCAAAGTTGAAGATGGCCGCAATGTCGCTCTTGGTCGGGGCGTAGATGTCCGGGTAGTGCTGGGCCTCGATGATGAACAGGGCCTCGGTGAGCCAGAAGCCGTACGACGCGTCGCAGACCGCCCCGAACCGGCCCAGCTCGTTCTTGTCCGGCGAGAAGCCGCTGATGCCGTTGAGCACCAGCGTAACGACGACGGCGGCGAGCTGGGCCTTGGCCGGGTCGAGCATCGCGGGCGAACACCGTGCGCTCGGCGCCGAACAGCCGTAGAGCCTGTTGCGTGGCTGCGAAGCCGAGCGCCATGCTGATGAACAAGTTGACGTTGGGCACCTGTTTTACACTCGTGTCATGAGACACACGACTCACAGCGTGCCTCATGCATGTGCGTGCGCGGTGTGTGCGGTCGTGCGTGTCCATGTGCGATGTGGGTGGTGATGTGAGTGTGTCTACCTTCTGGAGTTGCACAGCGTGAAAGAGAAGGCCGAGCACGAGGCCGGCGGTGGCTACGAGGCAGTAGTCTGTGAGGGCTGTGTTGAGTTCCCGCGTGCGCTGGATGACTGCGCGCTTGGTGCACAGCCAGGTCTGGGCCAGCACGCCCGCCATCTGGCGATCGAGGCACTGCAGATCGACCAAGGTGCAGGACCTGTGGTGGAGAAGACCATCGCCCTTGTCCGCTCCCGCGACGGCTCGCTGCGCTTCCCACTGCTCGACCAGGTACGCCGCATGATCGGTCTTGTTGCCTGCCGCTGCAGCCAATGACCCGTCGCCCCTGTTGCGCGGCAACAACCCAGAGATGACGTCGAGGAAGAAGTCCGCTGCAAAGTTGACGGTTAGCAACGAGACACACGACATGTCCATGATTTGCTTGAATCGGCAATGAAGTGGTACCAGGGTTGCATTGGTCGGGCAGTGCGTAGCCCAGGCCGGTAAAGTACGCGACGGCGTTTTGGGTCGGCCCGGCGTAGACGGTGCGGCCGCCGGGCGTGAGGAGCAGCAGGTCATCGAACAGGCGCAGGGTCTCCACGCGAGGCTGGTGCAGCGCCACCACCACGTTGACGCCCGACTGGGCGACCGACTTGAGACCGCGCACCACGTCGATGCTGGTCGAGGCGTCGAGGCCCGACGTGGGCTCGTCGAGCAGCAGCAGGCTGGGCTGGGCCACCAGCTCCATTCCGATGTTCACGCGCTTGCGCTCGCCGCCCGACACACCGCGCTCGGCGTCGTCACCGATACGGGTTCGCATGACGCGCGGGTTGTCCAGGCCCAGCACGTCCAGTGCGGCGAACACGACGTCGGTCTTCTGCCGCCGGCTCATGATGCGCGGCAAGCGCCACTGCGCGTTGAAGTCGACGTTCTCGAACATGGTGAGCGAGCGGTGCATGATGTCCTCCTGCGGCACGAAGCCCACAACGGTCCTGCAGTCGGCCAGCGACACGCAGTCGCTGCCGTTAAGGCGAATGGTGCCGCTGAGCTTGGCCTTGCCGCCCACCTGCCTGCCGGCCAGGGTGTGGAGCAGAACCGACTTGCCGGCGCCCGACGGACCCATGATGGCGGTGACCCGCCCGGCCGACAGCCTGCAGGTGATGCCGTTGAGCGCCCACCTGCCGGCGAGCCGCACGCCGATGTTGTCCAGCTCCACATCGATCCGGTGCAGCACCTCACGGCTGGGCAGCAGTAGGCTCTGCTCCTCGGCCTGCTGGAGCATGTCGAGGACGGCTTCCTGTTCATCGACTGGCTCGGCGGCCTTCGACCGCCAGGCGGTGACGTCGCGTTCCCAGCTGCGGTTGTATCGGCGGCGGCCGAGCAGCATGAAGAGGAACAGGGTGCCCAGCACGCCCAGCACCTTGGCCAGCCTGCCCAGGTTCAGCTCGGGCGCTGACGCCCCGAACGGACACTCCGCCAGCAGCGGGCAGCGCTGTGGGTCCCTGCCACACGCACACGCACACGCCCTATCAGGCGCCGGTCTCATGGCCACTGTCATGAATGCCAAGCACGCACCGTGAACCAGAGGGACAGTAGTGGTTTGCAGGGCAGTGGAGGGCGGTTGTAGTGTTTGGGCAGTAGTAACCGGCTGGGCAGGGGTGGTTGTCGACAGCGCCGCCGCAGCCGAGGTAGGGCGTGGCTACGGTGTCGTACGGATCGCAGAAGGTGTCGTTCTGGACTGCGCGCACCGGCGGGCAGTAGGCCCCGGCCGAGCAGGGGATCAGGCACACTACACCCACCGGGCAGTAGTGGCCTGGGCAGCACTGGACGGTTGGGTAGAAGGCGTTGGGGGACTGGCGGCTGGCCTCGACAGGGCCGAGCGAGAAGAAGCCGGCCAGGCAGCCAAGGTCGTAGTTGGACGGCGAACAGCGGGAGAGGTCGTAGTGCCTGGAGCTTCTGCCCTTGGCCAGGGCCTGGACCACATAGTCCGAGCATAGCAGGTGCTGATAGAGATTATCTCCCGAACTGTTGTGATTGTTGTTGTTGTTGTTGTTGTGGTTGTTAAGCAGCGCAGAGCAGATGCGGCTGGCCATGGTGTTGCTGGTGCTGGCGTTGAGGGCTGCGGCTAGGTCGTCCCTCATGCCGCCTAGCTTGTCGCCGGCCTCGGCAAGGGTGGGCGTAGGCCGAGGGAGGGGCCATCGGGCCAACTCCGGGCCCGAGCCGTTGAGCCACCAGTACGGTACAGGGGGCAGGCGACGCATTAACAGCTCCATCTGCGCCAGACTAAGCTGCGGCGTTCCTTGGGGCGTCGAAGCTTGCTTGCTCGCGGCACATGAAACCAGCAGAATCAGCACAAGGTGAAGGCATCGCATTGCTGAGGTCTGTGTGTAGTCGTCTTCTTGGTCAGTGCAGCTGTGCCACGGCTGGAAATCGATAGAAGCTGGTTGCCTTTACGGAGGAGAAGCCACTTCGAGTTTCAAAAAAAAAAAAAATACCCAGCTATTTTCCCAGAAGGAGGCCCTTGCACACGGTCTTTACGCGGGCACGAGAGCCCAAGGGATTTTTTTGCAATGTCGACACAAATATGAAATATTCCACATACGAGTGCGCGTTCGTTTCCCACGTGGTCTTGGACACGCCTGACAGCGGAAATGGGACCCGAAAAGTCACAATGGCGGGAAGAGAGAAAGAGAGGTTCCGCACTCACTTACTCACTCACCCAAAGCGCGCTCAAACATGAAGGCAGGGTTTGTGTTGCTGCTGGCCTGCCTGGCCACCACGGTGTACGCAGCGCCAGAGCATGATCGCATCAAGCACCTCCCCGGACTCGACCACGACCCGCCGTTCGCCATGTACAGTGGGTACCTCGACGGCGGCGCTCATCCTACCCTAGGGAACCTCCGCATCTTCTACTTCGCAGCCCTTGCCTCCGAGGTGCCACCGGAGAAGGCGCCCGTCATCACGTGGAATCAGGGCGGTCCAGGTTGCTCCTCGCTTGCGGGCATGTTTCTCGAGAATGGTCCGTTTCGGATGAGTGCTTCGGGCGAGTTGATCGGCAATCAGTGGGCGTGGAACAGGCGCGCCAACATGGTGTGGCTCGAGATGCCCATCGGCACCGGTTTCTCCTACGCCACGAGGGGGAACTACACCTTCGGCGACAACGAGTCGTTCGCAATGAACATGGCCGCGATGACCGACTTGTTCGCGACCAAGTTTCCGGAGTGGCGACACCTCGACTGGTACCTCGCCGGCGAGTCGTATGCGGGTCACTTCCTGCCGGGCACGCTCTACTGGTTCCTCACGCACGGCGCTTCGTCCACAGCAGCGGTGAAGCGACCTAAAGGCATGCTTCTGGGTAACCCCTGGACGGACGACACCATCGATGGCTTCGGCATTGTGTTCTGGATCTACACACACACACTAGCTTCGCTGGACAGCTGGCTTGCCGTGCGCAAGGAGTGCCACTTGGACGAAGCCGAGAACGATCGAGCACGCTCCCTCGACAAGCTGGGCTCGATCAAGCTCCGCAGTATCGTGGGCGGGGACATGCTGTCCCCGCTTCAGCTGCTCCATGGCACCGAGGCGAGCTGCCAGCAAGCAGTACGGAAATTGGTCGCCGAGCCTGGATCCATGGTCTCGCAGAACGACATCTACCAGCCATGCACGCAAGGCGGGTCATCGGCCGATTGCACCTTGGACGTCTCGCCCCTTACGGAGTATCTCAATCGTCCCGACGTGCGAGCCGCGCTGCACGCACACAACGTGCCGTGGAAGTGGCAGCTCTGCAACTCGGACGTGCTCAACTACAACTCGGCGTGGGAATCAATGGTGTCCATCTACCCCAAACTGGCGGAGCACTACAAGCTCACCATCTACTCCGGCGATGTGACATCGAACTGCGGCACGTTGGGCACGCAGCAGTGGATTCACGGCCTCGGATGGAACGAGACGGCGAGGTGGGTCAACTGGATGGACG
>CDFE01060943.1:0-19927 GCA_000826465.1 Acanthamoeba mauritaniensis | reverse complement strand
GTTGGAGCGTGTGGCGGTGGCCAACCCCAGAGCCGGCCTCGCCCAACACCAGTTGAGGCCACGTACATATTTATTGTGATCATTTTAAACTGCATTAATTTCGACTTTCTTTCTTTCTTTCTTTCTCTTTGATGCTCCTGGTTGGGCGAGATTGGATGGATCACCGTTCAAATTTCGCGATGATCTGCGCATGTTTGGCTCCGAAGAACATTCCTGGACTGTGCTGGCATCCATCATCACATCAAACTGATGATCAAAGGCGGGAGAATCCGCAAGCAGCTGCGGTGGCGGCCCTGACGACGCAGCGGTTTCTATGGCGATGGGGTGTATCCGCAGGAAGCAAGCATGTCGACCAAGCAGGCGCAACTTTGGTGTGGCTGATGACCACAAAAAGAGAACATAGAGCTCGCACGAGGGTAGCTCATCTCGCTTTTCCACCAACCGCCAGCGAGCCCTGCTCTGCAGAACGGAAACTCCTGGCTGTTCCATAGTTTCTCGGTCAACCCAGGTCTTGTCTTGACCTGGCCGCTGCTTGCTCATCACCTCGGTATCTTCTTCACTGGAACTCCACGCAACTCTAGCAAGAGTGCACAATAAAGCCATGGGCCTCTCACTCAGTGGGCTGGTAACTTTATGTAGACCTTCCCTTCCCCTTGCCCTTGGCTTCGTCCAAGAGGCCTTGCCCTTGCTCTTGCTCGAGCACGCAGCCACCTGCACTCTTTTCTTTGCTCTTGCAGCCTCTTGAGCATGTCAAGCCTGTACAACACGCTTTTGCGCGCGCGCGTGTGTGTGAGACCTCACCCACCAGAGCTGCTTTTTCCCAAAGTTATTATCGGCTTTTGCCCACCTTTTGAGCCTTCCAGCATGTGCCTGGACAGCTGGCTTCACTGCTGATGAGACTTCACTGCTATGCATCATCACCTGCAGCAGGGTACGCCTGCCAGAACGCCACTAGCCACGCAGTCTCTCCTGCTCACTCACGCTATCACTCTCTCTCTCTCTCTCGCTCTCTTCCACTCTTGCGCCTCCTCCACTGCACACCAGTGGAACACCTCCGAGAGATGGGCCGTGAGGCCAAGTTGCTTGGCGCCAAGAGGAACAATGGGGGTATTGGCCAAAGGGGAGGTAGGCGCACTTCTTCTCCTTCTTCTTCTTCTTCTTCTTCTTGACTGCCTCGCCAACACTGGAGGAGGGACGCAAGCCCACCGGACGGTGGATTGTCTTAGTGCTCGGTTCACAGCAACATGAGGACTGCCGAAGCAGAGGAGGTTAAGGAACGGCACTGCACTGGGCAGCATTCTCGACCTACGGCCCTTCCTCCCTCAATCAAAGTGATACAGCGCCGACCGTGGTGGGCAGATATCTGCTACTGGTAAATAGAGCGTCCTTGGTGAGGTCCTTGGGGGTTGGTGGTCTGAAGCCCCATCAGCGCCATCTTTGGTAGCGTCTGCAGGGGTGTTTGAGATAGCACTTCACACTTTGCCATCACGGACTCAGTAGGGTGCAGGTGGGCCTCTTGCTACATGTGAGTGGGAACGGGCGTTCTCGCTTCGCCTGGCACGCTCTCAAAAAGGCCACAAGGAATCAAGATCTGTGTGGCCAGAGGTAAGGGCCCTGCTCTTGCTCTGCACCACTTTCCGGGGAGCGCCTCAGCCACTGGCGTCCTTTTGCCTGCTCATGTCGGATCGTGTGACGATGAACACGGCATCGGATATAATAATAATAATAATAATAATAACAATGATAATATTTTTTTAAAAAGGTGGTGCATTTTGGTTTCCGATTCCTGACGCAGCGCCCCACAATCAATCATCCAACTCCGTTGGCCCGTGAAGAGGCGCTGAGGGCGCCTTTTATCCAAGTTGTAACCTACCTACCCTTCGGGATTCAGACCGGATCGACGACCCACCAGGCCTCCTTGGCGGCGGACGTTGGAATCTTGCGCTTACGTGCTCAGCCTGACAGACATCAGATGGCCTCTCTACCCTCACCAGCCCCCGACGAGACGAGGGAGGAGAACGAGGGCTGTGCTGTCATCGCTACCTCGCCTCGCATTCATCGATGAATGGGAGTACCACCGCTGGACGGCGAAATCTCTTCTGAAGTGCAGGTGAAGAAATCTCGAGCCCAGAGACTACTCTACGCCGGTCTCGCTCTCCAGTGCCTTCCGCCCTGTACTCCCACCCAACTCAGTTGGTCGGCGTGGGAAAGCATCCGCATCCGTCGCGATCAAACAGCCAGCGAACGGCGGCTGGTGCTCCGGCGGTTTCATCTTCGATTCTCGTGGTACAACGCGGTTACCGCGTACTTGGGCCAGGAGGAGCAAATCGACGGGGGCGACCCAAGCCGTCGGCCGGCACACAGTGCCCACTCGAACGCACTGGTGTCGGCGAACATGTTAGAGGAGTACGTGGTAGTATCGTAATCCCATAGGCCCCTTGGCAGTTCGCACTCCTTCCACAACGACACCAGTCCGGCATTGAGAGGATTCGTGTAAGTGTTGGCGAGCCGGGTGTTGCTGTCAAGTGGGCTTCTTACCAGCGTCACTGAGACTCTCGAGGCTGAGACTCCCAAAGCGGCCCCCTTCCCTAGCCTCTTCCCGCTGGTGGGGCTGCCACCGAGGAAGCAGCCTCCACTTTGTCCCTTCCATCATCGCCCGTGGATCAGTGGCCACGCCCACTGCGATGGCTCCTTCAGGGAGGACAGAGCCCGTACGCTGTGGAGGAACCGACGACGATCGCAAACCAGTAGGCTGCCAACAGGACGGCGGGGTCGCGCTCGCCTCGATGGATGGCCCGACCACACCTCGATTCGAGGGGGAGCAGCCACCCGGGGCTGGTGTGTGGCAGCGGCAGCGGCGCCGAGCCCGAGCAGGAGAGCAACTGACGACAGCACAGACGACCACCTGTAGGCTCAGCGCCAGGGCAGACTGGCGCCAGGCGCCACCACACCACCACAACTCATCCATCGCCTCGCGACTTTCCGTACACCCCACCGCCGGTAGCGTCTCAGCCAGCTCTCCATGAGTGTAGGCCCCCCACCGCGGCTTGTGGTGGTTCACACACACACACACCCTGTACCCCCTTCCCCACTGAATATAAACACAGCAAGCATTTGGCTTGATCTATCATTCCATTGACCGGTCTCCCCTCCCACTTTGGCAGAGGAGGAGTGGCCACATAATGAAAAAGAGAGAAGCCCAACCAAGAGCGCTGCCATGATCCGCGACGATCGCGATTGCCTGATGATGGCCAGGGATCAGTTCCAATTGGAGTCGTAGAGAAGAGAGAGAGAGATAAATATGTGTGTTGACGATCCGGTCGGCTGGCGTTCCTCTTTCTCTTCGCCAGGTAACGAGGCTGCGCGGCCATCTCACTTTTTCCATCAATCCTCCTTCTCCTTGCGCGGTTCAATATTCTATTGCACCTCGATTTGGGCGTCAAATTGATTGATTAATCGCGAGGAGCAAGGGGAAGGGCAAGAGCCCAAGGGGAAGACTGCCAACGCCGGTTGTGCCGTACGGCAAGAGCAAGGGGAAGGAAGGCCTTGCCTTTGTTGGCCAGCTGGTATCGCTGCATTGGTCGATTTTTTATTTTCCTTTTGCAAGAGGGGAAGAGTGCAAGGGAGTACGGCAGGAGAGGGCAAGGGGAAGGCCTTCTTTTTGGCCCCCACCTATCGGTGACGGAGAGCGGGGGGGGGCAAGGCAAGGAGGTCGATGGGAGCAGGATGGGGAGGGAACCCAAGGGGAAGCAGGGAAGGTGTAGAGCAAGGGGAAGGCCTCGCCGCTGGTCTCACCGCATTGGTCGATTTTTTCAGCGGTTTTTATTTTTCCCTTTTGCCCCGCCACGCACGGGAAGATAAAGGACAGGACGAAGAGCAGACACGCAAGAAGGGCCCAAGGGGAAGAAGGCCTTGCTTTGCGCGCTTGGTCTCGTCCCATTGGCTGGCAGTTTTTTTTGTTCTTTTTCCCTTTCCTTTTCAACAGCTGGCCGCAGCGGAAGAAGTGGAAGGGGTTGGTGAGCAAGAGGGAAGAGCAGGGGAAGAGCAGGCCTCACCCAATAAGATGAGGAAAGGGCTGCTCTCCATGCCAACAACAGAGTTCCGTGCACTCCTCGCTGGAACCTCTTCTTCCATTGGTGGGGCGGCTAGTTTTCTCTGTGGGTGGCGAGAATAATCAGGAAAAGAAATCACAATAAACCCTAGTGAGATCAGCAGTAAAAAAGGCCAACGCCTGCATCCCCCTGGCTCTTCCGTCACCCTGCGCCCTTGCTTGCTCTTCTCTGTTCCCTACTTTGTTCCCAGCAGGGGACAGAGTCAAGATAAAAAGGCCCTCTGGAAAGAAATCCACCAACGCGGTGAGACTAGAGGCCAAAGGTCAAGCAAGGCCTTCCCCTTGCTGACTCTTCCGCTTGCTCTTGGCTTCGTCCCCTTGCTCTCGAAATACGAAAAAAATGTAGTGCACGACGTTGCCTTAGCGACAGGACAATAAACGCGAAAGCCAGCTGGTCCAGATCCCTGGATCAGCTCCCGCACCAGCAGTGACAAAGGGGTGGATGGACACGACGGCCTTCACCGACCTGTGGCACGACGTGTGCAGCCGCATCGATTTGTAGAGGATCTCATCACGCATCTCGCCCTCCAGCCCGAGGATGTCTTCTACGTCCTCGGCTCAGGCACTGGCGCAGTACGGTCTCCCCCCCCAACCCCCAACGCCAACTAAACGAAGAAAATGGATTTCGAAAATGGATTTCGCAATTTTGAATCAAATTGAAGCATTTTATTATTAGTGCTGCAGGTGGCCTTGCAGGTGGCTGCCCAGACAGGGTGCCGCGTGGTGGGTGTGGAAGGTAACAAAGATGAGCACAACGCGGCCGTCGCTCGCCAGCAGGCCTTCAACGCCAAGGTACACAGCTCGCTAGGGGCACGACCGCTCGTGTCGCTACACGCTCTAACCGGGTGAGAGATACGCCGCCCGCCCCGAAGGTGGCAGAAGGCAAGCGGTACAAGCACGGCCGGGCAGAGTTCTTGTGCGTCGACGTTCTCGAATCGGTGCCGGCTGGCCTCGGGTAGGCTCTTCTCGTTTCTTCCCGGCAAGAGCGTGTTTGACCGCAGTCATCCTCACCCTCTCTTCGTCGTTGCCAGCGAAGCGACGGTCGTCTTCGTCAACAACCTGACGCTCAGTCCGGTACAAAACCAACGCGTCCGCCGCATGCTCGTCTTCAACCTTCAGCACGGTCCCACTCGCGTCGTCTCCCTCCAGTGCGCTTCCTCCGCCCTCGCGCTCTGAGCTGCAATTTGATGGGCCAAGCTCATCGGAGTGTGCTGTATCGCAGGGAGTTGGGATATTCCAAGACCTTGGGTCCGTGTCAACGGTAGGGTTTCACACTTCCTCTCTCTGGTGCCATGCGTGCACTTGGTGATGAGCTGAGTGTGCGTTTTGGCTTGACTGGACTTGGCACACCAATGTAGAATCGATTCGCCAACCGAGGCGGTGTGCTGGACGAAAGAGAGCGTGTCGTACTACCTCTACCACGCTAATAGTTACGATCAGACCTCTTCCTCTCCTTGCCCTTGTGGGGTGGTGAGTAGTGTGGCTGATATCAGAATGCACATGCACCACCGCACGGCTATGCAGAATCTGCGCTGCCGCCGCAGCATGGTGAGAAGGAGGACAGCAGGCACAAGACTAGCTACACCGCCCTGGAGGCAATAGGCGGCGGTGGTGACGAGAAGGGCGAGGCCGCCGCAGAGTTGCCGCTTGACCTGGACGCACTCCTCGCAGAGTATGGAAGCAAGGACGACTACAGCAGCCGCAAGTCGCGCAATCGACGCCCGACGCAACAAGGAGAAGGAGAAGAGGAGGAGAAGGATTCTGACAACCCGAGCGACGGTGAAATCGATTACGAAAAGGAGATCGAGAAGTCAAGAGAGGAGCTCGCGGCCCGTAAGGAGCTCTATCGCCAGCTGTGTGCGATAGAGAGGCAGAACCAGATGAGATGCATCGAACTCTCCGAACAGAGTAGAGCCAACGGCAACGACGTCGCGCAGTACGCTGCCCGCTCTTCCTCCTCCTACTCCCCTCTTTTCTCAGCTTCGCTTTTTGGCTTTTGCGAGCGCTTACGATGCGATGCCAGGTACGACGCGGCGATCGACAAGGCGATGACGATGTTCCCCCCGGGCGGGCCGACTGTGGAGGACCACGCGTTCGTGGCGGAGATGGTGCGCTACCGGGCCAAAGTGCGCCAGCGCATCAACGAAGCCGCCAGCCGAGAGCTGGAGGAGAAGCTGGAGCGAGAGCGCTTGGCCAAGCGCGCGGATCGTCGCCGAGGAGGCCGAGGCCGAGCGAGCAAGGCAGGAGAAGGTGAAGCAGTTGCGCGAGAGGAAGAAGAGAGCCAGGGCCGAAAGGCGGGAAAAGAAGCGACTGGCGAAGGAGCCGAGGTCCGCGAAAGGGAGCGACGCGAACAGGAGCGGCTTGAACGGGGGCGACTCGCAGCGGAGCGTCATGAAGCCGGTCAGCAATTCTTCGACATCTGGCGCCAAGAAGAATGAGGTGGTGGACTTGAGCACGAGGGACAGGGCGCTCATATTAGAGGGGCTCGTACACGGTGGGACATTGAGTAGAAGCAGAAGGCCATCGCCAGGCGACTGGGGCTTCCAACTCTCTGAGCGTTGAGGTGGAGCTCGACAAGGTTGTCTGCGGGATTCTTGAGGGTCTGCCCGATGAGAACAGCATCAGGTTCATACTGACCGCTCTCCGGGGGATCATCCAAGCCACCAGTGCCCAACTGTCAGGTGCATTATTCATCTGCTCACGTGCTGCCATTGTGGCTCCTAATACCAACCATCTGCCAACTAGGCATCGCTTCCCCGACGAGAGACAGTTGGTGCCCGTTCAAGCGGGGGTCCGACGGCTTCTATCTCCAGGCCGGTGCATACCCGACAAGCTGATCACCAGGGCGCTGCTCTGGGCGCACCATCTGGGTACCATTCGCGAGAGAATGTTCCAGCTTTGCAAGCCGCTGGAGGGCGACATCGGACCGCTGTGGGCCAAGATAACCAGGGCGAGCTCCTACCGCCCTACCACCTCTTCCTCACGCTCCAGATGCAACCGTCGCAGGCCCATGCTCCCCCCTCATGGTTCTTCCTCGACAAGGTCACCGCCCGAGTGCGCTACTACAAGCTGGAAGACGGCCCGCGCGACCTCAGCTACGGCTTCACTGCAGAACTCAAGGAACGCCTCTCCATGCAGCCTCCCATTGTGCTCCTCCATGAAGCCGCCAACCTCAGAGGACGAACCCTCTACAGCGTGCTCGACCGCGTGGTCGACAATGCCCATCCGATCTCTCTTGACCTTCACCTGAGGACATGTGCCTACGACTTCACCAAAGCCCTCAACCAGGTCCTGAGGAAGAACTGCTGGGAATTTGTTACCGACATCTTTCACCAGTTTGACCCCAACTTCCACCGAGGCACCTCTTCTGCCTCTCGACCGGCGTTCCTCTATCCCGTCGGCAGCAGCATTGAGTACGACCGTTTATAAATAAATTCCTTGCTCTCCTGCTGTGTGTCTGCAGGCATGCAGGGTACACACGGACTCTGTGATACTAGTGGTCACGCATACGGACTGCTCGCAGTTGTGCATATGGGCTGGTTGGTTAGGTACTGCGGCGGGAGCACGACGTTCATTGTCCTCGACTGTTGGGTTTCGCCCCCTCCTCTGTTGGTGGTGGTGATGGTCGCCAAGCGTAGGGGTGAGATCCCAACAGGCCCCTTGCCCCTCTTGCTGAGCTCATGCTTGGCGCTATACCATTTTCTTTCTCAATTACAACTGTCCCTACGCTGCTGCCCGGTGGGCGAAGGCGAGGCGCGGGTGACTGCCAATGGCGTCCACGTCAGGCGTACCCGTACGGGTGTGTACAGGACTTGCTCTGCGCGAAAGGAGCAGCACGGGCAAGCCGTCGTGGCGTAGTGGAGGAAGGAGAGCTGCTCAGGCCGCAGTCCGGCCTCCCGGTGGGCGTGAAGGCCAGGACAAAGCACTCGCCGACAAAGTCCGTCACGGCGAGGTATTCGTAGATGGGCTTGACGTCAAAGTGGTGGGCTTGGCGTAAGGAACCCAGGTCGGTGGTGGTGAAGGGACAGGACCAGATATATCCTCCCATCCAACAGATCAGAAAAACTGCTGCTCGCGCCATCTTTCGTGCCCCCGGCACTCGACTGACATGCGCTACAGTGGTGCTTCTTGCGGCTCCCTCAGGAACTTGGTGGGCCTCGCACATGCTACACACACAAGCCCCTCTGCGCTCCTGTCCCCCACACCCCAAAAAATGGGCGCATATCCTATTTTTCTTTCTCTTCCTTTTTCTTTTCTTTCTTTTTCGTTCCAACTTGGCACGCGTCTTGCGCGAGCACGCCAAAAAACGCTGCTGAAAAGCCACCAATGGTGCGAGGCGAGAAAACCAAGGCCAACCTCTTGCTCTCGTGCCCCTCTCTTGCCCACCGGTCCAAGTACTACCAACCGACACGAACTTGGCCCTTCCGCAGGCCAAAGGGGACCGTTGCCAGCGCGTCGCACTCAACGCGGCATACTCGGCGCGGCATACTTAACGCGGCATACTCAGCGCTGCATACTTGACGCTGCGTGGTCGGCGCGGCGTACTTGACGCGGCATAATTGGCGTGGCGTCGAGTGTGTGCCGGGAGGGCGATCCGGCAAGACAGCAAGTTGAGTCAAATCGAGCTTGCGTCAAGTTTGTGTCGAGCCAAGTATGCGTCGGACGGCAACCGAGTCGAGTTTGTGTTGGACGGCAAGGCAAGTCGGCAAGGCGGATCGAGTTTGCATCGAGCCAAGTTTGGTTGGGCTGGCACCAGCAGGATGCGGTGCGAGTCGCAAAATAGTGGCGGCACAAGATGCCGCCAGAGGTTGTTGGCGTCGACAGCGAGAGCCGAACCGTGCCGCGCCCGGCCGAGTCAAGGCCTGCATCGATGTAGGCGTGCGCCATGCTCGTCTCGTCAAGGCGCTGCAAACACAGACAGCAGCGGCGCGCGGCGCTGGCAGTTGAAACCATCATACTTGCGCGGTCAAAGTTGATACAAGTAGGCGAATCGAATTGGCGACGCGCTGCACTGGCCGTCGAAACTATCATAGTTGCAAGGTCAAAGTCGATGTAAGCAGGCACGCCACGTTTGTCTCGTCGAGCCGTTCAACACGATGGTTGGCGGAGCGCGGCCCTGGCGATCGAAACTATCATACTTGTGCGGTCAAAGTCGATGTAAGCAGGCGCGCCGAACTCGTCTCGTTGAGCGTCGAACGCGATGGTCGGTGCTGGTGGTCATAACCATCACACTTGCGCGGCCAAAGGCGATGTAAGCGAGCACGCCGAATTCCTTGTCGAGGCGATTCGAACGCGATGGTAGGAGAAGAGCGGCGCTGGCGGTAGAAACCATAATACTTGTCCGGTCAAAGTCGATGTAAGTAGGCACGCCGTATTCACCTCGACGACGCGCGTCCAACGCGATGGTCAACGGCGCGCGGCGCTGGTGGTCGAAGGATGCATGTTGGAGGCCGACGGTAGGGAGCAAAGTTGGCGTCCAGTCGTTCACGATTTTTTCCTTGCCTCGACGAGTTTTTCGCTTTGCTTTGCTTCGTGGGCGCATCCCGCCGGCTTTGTCGCACCCGCTAACTCATCGAGGCCTGCCCACCGTTTGCCGCATCCCGAGCTCTCGCCGCGCAAGCACGAACGCGCGGCGCTGCCGAGCCATGCTTCATCGCGCGCACGTCGCAGCCGCGCCATGCTGTTGAGTCGTAATACCAAGTGCGCGCGCTTTCGTACATCGCCGCCGCGCCGCATTGCCGAGTCGTAATGCCACGCGCGCGCACGTCAAAGATATTACACCCACTCGCACGCGCAGCGGCAACAGAGCGGCGGGAGGAGGCGGCGAGAGGCGGGGCGGCGTGCGTCGGCTTCGAGGTTTTGTTTTGACAATGACCAACCCGAGCGAGAAGCGCCGTCTGCCCCCGCATGTCGCCAGCACCGCCACCGTGCGGCGCATCGCCACCAAACATGCCGATGGCCGCGCGCGCGACCAATTGGCCCCAGACGCGATTCCGACCCATACGCCGGCCGCGCGCTCACGCTTTCGCCAACCATGACAGCGGCGGCAACAGCAACATCGACGCGCACGGCGGCAGCAGCACCCGCAGCGCACGCCTCGCGAGGGCAGCACCGACGGTGGGCGCTCACCGTGCATCGCTTGGTGTCGCCACGCGCGAGTGCTTGCACGAGGAGCCAGTCGCATTGTCCTCCGCGCCATCCTTCTGTGCGGCGTCATGGCGCTCGCACCGTCTTTACCGAGAGCGAGGCTCGTTCTCTCGCCACACGGCCCAAACCGTTGGCGGCGCGCCCAACCGCGCCAGCGTCCACGCTGAGTCGTTGGCGTCATTTCTCACAGATAGAGAGATCGGAGTGTTAGAGGCGTGTGCTGTTTGTTTGGAGTAACCTCAACACCAATTTGTCTAGCCCTGGCGGCGTTGATAGCGAAGTGCTGACAAGTGATATCACAATTTATTTAAATCGAGAGGGAGGCCGCGGAGGGAATGCGGGTGGCAACAAAAGCGAGACAGGGATAAATCAAAAGGCGATCGTAGCGCGTCTTGGCCACCTAGAGGCTCGAATCTATGCCTCGTCGACCGACACAAAGTGAGGGTCGTTGGTGGCAGGAATGCTTACTTTCCGGTGGCCAAGAAGCCGCTATCGATGGCCTTGCGGATGGCGCTGTAGTTCTTGCCCGCGGAGGTGACCTCCATCTTGCAGCGGTCCATGATGGTGAGGAGCTGCTTGCGGATGTCCTGGGCGCGAGGCATCAACCGGGCCTGGATGAAGTTCTCGTAGCACCACTGGTCTGAGAAGTTGTTGCTCTTCCACGCCTCGTAGACGGCCGACAGGGTGAGGTGGTCGCCCTCGACCTGGTGGAACTTGGCCTTCGTCTGGTCGGCCTGCGCCTGCCTCTCCTTCGGCCGGTAGTAGTCGTTCTGCACCGAGAGCATGGCCACCACGGTGAGGATCTCGTTGGCGCAGCCCAGCTCGACCGACGTGATGAGCATCTTTGAGAGCTGCAGCTCCAGCGGGAACTCGGCCATCTTGCGCCCAAGGCTCGTGAGTAGGCCCTCGTCGTCGAGTGCGCCCAGCGAGCAGAGCTGCTCCAGGGCCAGCATCAGCGTCTGCACTGGGGGCGGGTCCATGAAGTCCAAGCCCAGTATGTCGTTGATCCCCATCGCCTTGAGCGTGAGCACCGTGTTGGCAAGGTTCGCACGCTGGATCTCGGGCACCGACGTCGGCAGCATCTCGTTCTTGTAGGTGCCCTCAGTGTACAGCCGGTAGCACTTGCCGGGGCCCGTTCTCCCGGCACGGCCGGCCCGCTGCCTCGCAGCGGCCTGCGAGATGGGACACACGACGAGCGAGTCCATACCCATCTTCGGGTCGTAGATCTTCTGCTTGACGTAGCCGGGATCGACGACGTAGTAGATTCCGTCGATGGTGACCGACGTCTGGACGATGTTGGTGGCGACGACGACCTTTCGCGAGCCCCTGGCCGCCGGCTCGAAGATTCGCGTCTGCATCTCGGAGGGCAGGGCCGAGTAGACGGGCAGGATGACCATCTCGGGCACCATCGGTCCGAGCGACTTCATTCGCTCGGAGAGGATCTGGCACGCCTTATCAATCTCCTCCTGACCCGTGAGGAAGAGCAAGACGTCGCCGGGCGGCTCGGAGAGATGGATCTGCATGACGGTGACGAGGGCCTCGTCGAGGTAGTCGGTCTCGGGCGACTTCGTGTAGAGGATCTCGACGGGGAACGTGCGACCGGGTATGGTGAAGATCGGGCAGTTGTTGAAGTAGGTGGAGAACTTCTCAGCATGATCGAGCGTGGCCGACGTGATGATGAGCTTGAGGTCAGGGCAGTTCTGCGTCGCCTTCTTCAGCAGGCCGAAGAGGACGTCCGTGGGGATGGTCCGCTCGTGAGCCTCGTCGAGTATGAGCACCGAGTACTTCGACAGGCTGGGGTCGAGAATGCACTCGCGCAGCAGCATACCGTCGGTCATGTACTTGACCTTGGTCTCGGGGCTGGTGCAGTCGTCGAAACGGATGGCGTAGCCGACCTCCTGACCCAAGCGGCAACCGAATTCCTCGGCCACACGCTTGGCGGCGGACGTGGCAGCCACACGCCTGGGCTGCGTGCACCCGATCATGCCACGCGAGGCGTAGCCAGCTTCGGCCAGGTACTGCGTCATCTGTGTCGTCTTGCCGGATCCCGCCTCGCCAAATACGACCAGAAGCTGGTTGTCGTGCATGGCCTGGAGCATCTCCTCGCGCAGCTTGAAGATCGGCAGGCTCTCGCGCTGCTCGATGATCGAGGTCTTGGTGGCCTGCAACTCCTGCGCGATGTGGCACTCGCCGGGCTCGGGCATGGGACTCAGTGACAAAAGCTGTAGCTTCTCGATTTCCTCCATCCTCGGGCCTGTTGGATTGATGATGATGCCAAACAGAGCAACTTTTCTTTTTCTACTGGGAGCTATCGGGCCTCTCGGCCCCCCGAGAAGAAAATGCATTTGGGGGAGAAAAGTTGGCTCTCTTTCCCACCAAAATTTGCTCCTGTCTGAGCTATCGGGCCTCTCAGGTCACTGCGCAGAGCATGAATAGGGGTACAACCCCGCACACGCGGCCGTCCTGGCCTGAGCCAAAAAAATGGGAGGGGTCCTCCGGGGCTGTGGTGTGTGGTCCAAAAGTCTTCGGCCCACCCCCACCCCTAGATTTTTTATGTCTATGACTGCTGGGTGTGCAGAGACCAGCGTGTCTGGCGCGTCGCTGCATACTTGATGTGTTGCCAAGTCGGCGTCGCCGAGGGCAAACCAAACTCTGCTCCTCCTCTTGTCAGCTTGCATCGCGTTTGCGTCTAAAGTTTGCGTTTGTGTCGCACCAAGTTTGTGTTGAGCCGAGTTTGTGTCAGCTGGCTAATCAAGTCGAGTTTATGTCGGCCCACCGATTTGGCCAGACTGCCGTCAGCGCGTTGAGCCCGCTGTGGCACGCACTCGCCGCGGCATACTTGGCGCGCCATACTTGGAGAGATTGGTAGCCGAATTGACATCGAACACCGAACATGTCGCGGCCGCCACGGCAGGATCGATGGGGACTGTGAGGCTTGACGGGCCATGCGAGGCCACAACTGCTATTTCAACAAAAGGCTCTATTGGTGGTCTAATATTGCGCGAATGATTTGTCGGACCAAGCGATAGAGTGCTGTGGATAGCCCTTGCGGCGCATGTCGTGTGCTCTCTTGCTTGCCGCTTGCAGATTTGGCTTCCATTTGGACTGGTCCGTTGCCATGTAGAGGCGTAGGTCGTTCGCATCTGAGAGGCGCACCTCACGATAACCGCCGTCGTAAAAAGGCAGCAGTATGTATGGCTGATCGTTGCTGTCGCTGTCCCTCACGACTATTCCGTGCCGTTTGTTTCCATTGTAAAAAAAGCGCACATGGTCCCCCACGCCAATACGCCCTGGAAGCACTCGGGCCAGGTGGAGGTCTTTTCGATCGATTTCACGGCCGGATCGTCGAACATGGCTTCAAGCATATTCTTGACGCAGGTGACCAGCTCCAGGCGACAGCAGAGCACGAACCATGGGTGACATAGCTCGATCTTCCCTCACTCGCTGGTTCTGGCCGCAGCTGCTCCACCTGGAGCCCATGCTAGTGCTGGTGCGTAGCCAACCTGCCGTGCTGTCGTGGAACATAAAAGCACTGCATCTGCGCTGCAGTGGTCCCTTGGGTAAACTTCTACGCGGCGGTGCTCCAGTGGGCGCGATCGGGCGCCAGGTGTCCCGCTACTACCAAGACGATCGAGCAGTCCCCATGGGGCTCCAGTGCCGACGCCTTGCTCTTTGTCATGTGCGGGCGTGTTAGGCGACACGCGGCGCCAGGCCCACTCCCTATCCCTCCATTCCGCAAGCGACGGCCGCAACGCACCCAACTCTCTCGCTCTCTTCTTGCTGTGGGCTTGGCGCCGCGTGCAGTATTGAGTTAAGCACCACAACCATCAGTCGCTCTTCTGCTGCCTCCGTATTGACGCAGAAGATGACGGATCTGGTTAATCCTCTCCTTGGCCTGCTTGCTCTTCATGTGATTCGCAGCCAGCAGCCTGATCGTGTTGAGGGCCTTTTCTGATGGGTCGTCCATCGGCTGGCCGCCCAGATCTTCTGGATTGAAGCGCGCGTAGACTGAATCCGTGAAGCCGGCCAGCATGGGCCGCATGAGCAGGAAGTTGTTGTGGACGAAGTCACCCTCGGTGGCGATGTTGACCACCGTGGTGCCCCAGCCCATCACCGACTTGTCCTGCTCGGCCAGCTTCATGGCGGGACGGCCGGTGCCGATGGACACGACCAGCTCGACCTCGGTGTCCCACCCAAAGGTGCGTTTTAGTTCGTGGATGCCCACGAAGATGGGGTTGTTGAAGCCGAGACCGCCATCCACCAGCCTCGTCCTGACGTGATTGGTTGGGTCTTCCCAAGTGACATGAGAGTCGAAGTAGGTCGGTGCAGCGGAAGTGGCGAGGGCAGCTTGAACAAGGGGCATAGCGCTGGTGCCATCAGGCACTGTTTCGTACATGGTCTTCTGGGTATCGTGGTCGGGGTGCTCGTAGGAGCGCATGATGAAGGGCCGAATGCTGGAGTCGAATGACACATCAGCCGCCGCCGCGAACACCTGCATGTGCAAGTCAGACATGTTGGCACGTCAAGTGGGATTGACCATGGGAGGGCGCACCGCGGTCTTCTTGCCTTGGCCAAGTTCGGCGAGTGTGCGGTTCGGGTCGCCATATTGCTCGAGGGCCTCAAACAGACAGGCCTCGTAAGCGTTGGTGCTGTACTTGCCCCCAGCCTTCTTCCCCAAAATGACTGACGCCTACCATAAAGAAGTAAACAACCCTTGTTAGTGGCAGAAAGGTCGACCAGGGAGATGTGTCTACTAACACATGAAGGGAGTGCATACACCAGTGCCAGCATAGTAGCGGGCAGTGTTGGTCCAGGAGGAAGTGAAGACTGTTTTGCCAATCAGCAGAAACAGCGCTTCGATCTGATCGAGGTTCAGGCCAAGAAGAGTGGCGAGGGCGATGAGGCCACCAGCGCTGGTACCACAAATCATGTCGAAGTCGTCTAAATTTAGGCCAGCAGACTGGTGAAGCTGCCTGAGGATCTGAACCGTGGCGAGGCCACGCATACCACCACCATCAAGCACTAACAGCCTCAGCTTCTTCTGCTCTTGGGGTGCGTCCATTGCTTAAAGACCTGGGAGTCGCAGGAAGGCCTTCCTCCTCTCTCGTTCTAAATATATTTTGCAGGGTGATTGGCGGTGCATGTGGTTACAGGTTGTTGCGGTGAAAAAAGGAAACCGGGCGCTGTATACTTGGTGCGACGTACCGGTGGCGTGAGCACATAACAACAGTGGAGGCACTCGCGCACATGATCTAAGGTCCAGACGCACGCTCACGCCGACTGGAAGCACTTGCAGCGTCCAGGAGTCGTGGTCTTCACCATCGGCGCCAATGTTGGACGCTGGCCTCCTTATAACTTGGTGTTGGCATGCGCCTGTCGTGCGTGTTGCGTTGCGGGGTAAACCACAGCTTACAGACCGCTTGGAGTCACCGGCTCGCTGCGGTCGTCGCCGCCGTAGTGTTTTCGCCACCGCTCTCATTAAATTGTTCCTCTTTGTGCGCGTCGCTGCACCTCGTTGATGTACTCGTTGTCGGCGTGTTAAAGAGCTGATCGGTGAGCATTGGCACTCGCGGTCGGCGCTGCCACACTGGGACCCGACCCAGGACAGGACGCAAGGGGAAACCATGCAGGCGATCGAGGGGCACTCACCGTTTTCGCGTGCCGTGGTGACGGCGACTTCGAGGAAGGCGAGTGAAGATGAGTCGTAGGTGGGCGGGTGGAGGTGACGCGATATCTTGGGCACCATAATGGGCACCGGAATGTTTTCACCATCGTCACCGCTCGCGCCGCTCCAAGTGCGCTTAGATTCTATACTCTCATTTGCGCGCATGTGCCCAAGTTGGCGGCGCGTGCGTGTGCAAGTTGACCACACCAGCGGCGGTGCGCGCGTGTGTAAGTTGGCACGACTCTCTTATTTTTAAGCATGCAGCTTGTGTGCCAACACTATGACCTCCTTTTGTGGCCCAGTACTGGCCTGGCATGCCTTGCACTGTTTATCTGTGTGGCAGATCCTCGCCTTTTTCAGATCCTCGCCCGCAAACACTGACATTTGTCTTTACACCAAACTCCCAATAGGGCCCAGTTTCTCTTACACTGTGCAGATGTGGCAAAGGACCTTGATGTTTTAAGCTACTGCTTTCAAAACAGCACCAACCCTACCCCTGAAATATTGGCCAAAGTTGCTGCAGACCGCAGCCCCTCACTCACTGGTATGTTATTGGCTAGCTCTGGTGTTTGTGGTACAGTGTAGGTTGTTTTCTGAAACAGAAATCTAGTCCCAGTTGTATTCTGGAATACAAATCTTCTTGGCTCAGCCAGCTAAATAACCCTGTATTCTAGACTACAAAATTTCTGCACACAGCCAGCCAGAGCACCTTGTCTTCTGGAATCTAAATTGTTGGCTGTGTGGCCTACTCCCTCTGTCAATTCTGACTTACCCTCTACTAACTAAGGCACTGTGAACTGTTCAACTCCACAGGCGTGCCAGGTGGTTCCTTGTTTGAAACATGGCTCTTCCTTGCAGGGAAGAAGTCACTGGTTGCTCCAGCTCTCCTAGCGCTCAAGGGTGGTGTGGAGCTAAGCCCCCTTGCAGCAGCTGCAATCTGGGATTTGCAGTCAGAGCTGTGGTACTTAACCTTTTACTCTTGGTGGAGTGATGTTGATCTTAGCTCACCTTCTCTTCCAGGTCTGTGTGGGTAAGAGCAGCTCTGAAGAACAGGAGCAACAAGAACACTGCCCCACTCTTCCATGTCACTCTCACTCTGGATTCTCGTGGCCTCTCTTGACATGGAAAGACCTTCCTAGGAAACATGGGCTACTGCCTCTCAGCTGTGACCTTTGCTCACTTGATGCGTTCCTGTGTTGCTTTGTACCAGGCAGCACTCTTCTCTTCTCTGCTTCACCATCCTCACATCTGGTGGATTGACAACTATAACAAGGGCTTCCAGAAGGCCTTAGCACTCTTAGAAACTGGAACATACCTCAGAATTGACGCAACTTGTTTTGTGCTTGTTCTTTTGAAACAGGATGGTCAAACAGCTGTGGGAGAGGGCAGCTCAACAAGCCTTGCACAAAACACCTTACCCTCTGAGTTCTGCTTGGGCCACCTGGAGCTCTTCATTTCCTTGTTTGATGGGTACAACCCCCCAAGCACTCTCAGAGACTCACTTGCTGTTGCTCTTCAGGTGTGGAATAACCTGCTGCGTCCTCCTGGTGCTTGCACACCTCAGGCTTTTGCTGCTTCTTGCCTTGAGGGTAGGTAGCAATTCCACTAAACAAAGGAAACACTGTATCTTGCCAACCAAAGTGCTGTGGTCAGGAGTGGAGTTCAGTGCTCAGGGAGAACTGCAGCCAAAGCCAGTTAACCACTACCTGCCACTAGATCTTTGGTCTAGCAATGTTGGCAGCCAAGTAGGACTGGATGAGGCACTTTGCAAACTCAACAACTTCTATGAAACTCATGGCACAACACCACACTCCTTTGGCGTAGTTGACATCAACATCTTTTACCAATACTACCTGGTACAAAGCAAACCTCACCCTCCCAGAACTGGAAGCTAACTTCAACCCCACAGCAAGCTTTTGAAAACAGGGGAAGGGGTGGATCACTTTGAGACACCATCTTGCTTTGCCTGGGGTTGTGGCATCCATACAAGGTTGCTTGCAAACTGCTGTGGAAAGTACTTCAACTTTGTTTGCAAACACTTTTTTGTATTCCAGAATATGAATTGAGTGTGCACTCACATCTGTTCTCTGTGTTACAGACCTACCTGGCTACCATCACAGCCCAGCTTTTCATGCGCTTGCACCAGACTCTCTGTGCTATGTCAAACCCAAACTTACAACACTCACTCACTACTTCAACCTGTTGGCAGAGCAGTACCCCAGCATTTCCGCTGGCCTGAAGGAGCTTCTTGCTGACTCAGCTACCTCTGCTGACACTGCTGCAAGCGCCAAACACATGCTGGAGTTCTTTGAGTTCTACCTACCCTTGGTATGATAAACAACAACTACTAATACCTATGGCTGCAGCACAGCACTAAACAGCCTCACAGGTCCACAACTACGGTGTGTGCCTGAGGTCTAACAACTACAGTGTTTGGTTCACCTACTACCACCACCTGTACCTTGTGTTCCTTGGTTTAGCTCCTTGGGGCCCATACACATGCAGCTGTCTCCTCTACCTCCACCTCCTGAACCACTGGAAGGAGCACAACTTATCCATCTTCAGCTACCTGCAGTCATCCATCTACTCCTTCAATGAGGAAGTTGGTGAGATGACTTTTGCTCAGCTTGCCAGGACAGTCCTGGGTGACACAGACCAGTCAAGCATGACAAAACTAAGGGAGGTGTATCAAGCTCAACCCTTTGTTGCCACTGTTTCACCTGAGTGCACTACTGACACACACTCTGCAACTTCAGACTTCCCCAAGGAGCAGCTGGTTATTCAGGAGCACCTTCAGATCACCCTTGTGCAGTTGCAGAACAGGCTGTGGCAGCCTTACAACTTACCATCTGGTACTGCAAATGCCTGTTCTCTTTCTACAAGACTCCACCCCACCAGTTGCCCATTGCTAGATTGGAAAGCACACTTTGTGCCAAACAACAGCTCTTTTTCTATCCTCTAGTTTTCCACCTGCGGCTGATACTCCTTATCATTGTATGACTTAGACCCCACAGTTCAGCACTTTTGTCTGTACGCCAAAGGGTGCACAGTCATTCGTTCAACTAGATTTATTAGCACTTAGCTGATAGCACAAACCAACGTTCATCAATAGCATTTTCATTTATTCAGAATTTGCCACAAGGGGCTACTCAGGAATGGAAGAGTTGGCCAAGTTGAGCAAGAGCGCACTCAATCACAAGCCACAGTGCAACTCCATCCCGCGTGCTGTCAGCTACTGGTTGTTTTTCAAGCGCCACATCCTCGAAAATGCTGACATACGTGCCCAGTTCGAAGATGCACCGCTTGACGTCGATGGCTTCCGCCTGCTGGTAAAGAGCGTGGCCAACCCGCTCAAGTGGGGCCCTCCTTTTGTCGCCGCCAACGGAGGGACAAGTCGGGCAAGACCGCCAAGCGCAATACCAACGACATGCTGGCTGTGCTCTGGCACTACTACAAGGCCCTCCTCCACCCAGCAAGCCTCTACGTGGCACCAAGCAGGGTGCCCCTGGGCGGCCTGGGCCTCTTCGCCCGACGTGGGACAAGCATGCGCCTGGGCCTGGCCCCCTTCGCAGATCACCTGTGGGCAGTGCCGTTCGACACCACCTTTGCTGAGCTGCAGACCGACAACTACCCGTCCCTCTACGGCCTCTCGCACATCCTCTGCGGACCACTCGCCCTGGCCAACCACCAGTGCTGTGCGCCTCTGGCCTTTTCGCGGCCCAGAAAGATACCATCACCCACAAGCTTGGAGAGGAGTTTCATGGCCTCAGCGCTGTACACGCGACTGCCACCACCCACCGCCGAATGTCCAAGGGCGACGAAATTACCATTGACTACTTTGCTGGTGACAGAGACAGCGACAGCAATGTCTCATTCAGGGGAGCACTCTGCCGCTGCACCACATGCTCCACCCCCAACCCACCAGGACTCCTTGCATCGCCAAACACTACAAACGAAAAATAAAGCATGGAAGCAGTACAAAGTCATCAGTGCCGCGTCCCGGC